>JAHIAM010006758.1:0-25608 GCA_021605205.1 Aegilops longissima
GGTGCTCTCAAAATTGTTGGTATTTCAGTTGTTTGATCACATGGCAAAGTCAAATTATCAATATAATCCTCTAAAATAGGTGGTGTGATCAAAGTAGTGGGTAGCTCAACACATGATGTATTCAAGTTAACTAGGCATGCATCATTCTCATGTAAAAGTGGAAAATCTGTACCTTTGTCATTACCTCTTATAGTCAACTCAGATGATGCAGGCACTCTCGATGGTGATGTGTCACATGGTGGAGATGATGTAGTCCTCGCAACAGCGGATGTGGTTGTCATAATACGCCTAGTAGTTGAATAAACATCTGTATCAACAGTTGGAATGTGCACCGTGCGCTTGTTCTCCTTGTGGGCAACACGTCGTTTTATTTCCTGTTCAGCTTTGCAAGCAAGACGAAACAAATGGTCCATAGGATAACACTCTTCATGAATTAGTATCTCCTGAATATTATGGTTTAATCCTCCCCAAAATCTATCCATAAAATCTTCTTCACTTTCTTCTAAAATGAGTGCAACAAGGTAGTTTGTAAATCATCATAATATTTTGTTACGGTGTCACTACCTTGTTTTAAATGTTCCAGCTTTTTTAATCATGCCACAGTATAATAAACATCGATTGAATCTATCTCTCATGACATGTTTTAAATCATCCCAAGTATTAGGTACATAATCAGGGTGTAACCGACAATATTCACTCCACCAAACTAGAGCATAACCAGTGAAAGAACCAACCGCAACCATAACTTTTTTACGTTCATCAAAATTATGGGAAGCAAATATATTATTTATGTCTAACTCCCATTCAATATATAAAGGAGGTCTAAAACGGCCATTAAATGGTGGTATAGAAACATGAACCTGATCATGTGCATTTGGATGTTTGTGCACCTCTCGTGGCGGTTGTGGTATTTGCATAGGTGGTGGCATGTCTCCGCGATCGACAAAGCCCATGAATTGACTCTGGATCCTGTCATGATTAGTAGAACAAGAAACAAAATCCAAAAATAATGTTCCTATAACTACTAGGATGTGGTGGTAAAAGCGCTCACAGTAAAGCAAATATCAATGTCTTACAAGTTCTTACCATGCAAGCGGTGATCGGCAACCAGCGGTGTCAAGTAACTCGAATATTGAGTAAAGCGATTGCGGGGAGCGACGTATACACGTGTAGAAATATGTGGAGCTGGGTTGGCTATATATGGTAGCAAAAGATTAGCAATAATCAATTCAAAGATGCAATGTTGAATAAGCGCTCAACGACGGTAGCTGTGCTGGTCCTAGGCTAGACCGGACTAGAGACGCGAGCCTAGAACACTAATGAGGTCACGGCATAGCACAACTAGCATCAATGAAGGATACTAAGTAGCTCATGACAGCAAGATATAAGTGAAGATCACAACGGTGAAGATAATGATGAAAACAAGCGCCAAGCAGGACATACAACAACTCTCTCCAACTTTCCTCTTGAAAAGTTTGAGCCAATTTTCTGATAAATTCTTTCAAAGAATGCTACTAACTCAAGCTTTCCAATGCAAAAAGAATCACTCAATTCGAGTTGATATGAGGAGTCAAAGAATTCTAAACTGGCCTGAAAAATTGGAACAAGCTGTGTTCACGAACTTCAGAGGGCAAAAACACCTATTTAGAAGCCGATTTTGAGGTGTCAAATATTGAACTAGCTTCGCAACTATTTAGATGCGCCTCGATACCACTTGATAGAGGCAAAGGTGTCCGTCTTCGATGAGATGTGGTTTTCGCTTTGGAGGAAGTCGACTTTGACGATCCGACTACGAGCGTCTTGAGGACGCCGCGCCTTAGCAATCGCTAAACCAACTCCGAGAGGTTATTGACCACACCGAACACGATCAACCTGACCACGAGGGTCTGTTTCCTGCGAGCAAGCGAAGAACAAGCAAGAAACTGAGATTGCAATCTGGATATTGCGAATATAAGATGAAAGCTTTATTGATCAAGGTGGGGTTCTGTGGCGCTTTGTCTGGTCGTTGAACACAAGCGAAATCTGTGAAGTTGCAGCTATGGCGAACTTTTAATCTAAACAAAACCCAAGGAAAAAGCTACTAGATGGATCTACTTATATAGGAGCAAGGGGTGGCGGCCAAGGAGGTGGGAGGACGTCCCAAGGCAGCCTAAAACTAACCCTAGGTCGTACAAGGCCAATGGGCCCAAGCGGAGGTGACGTAACACCTTTGGACTTGTAGTTTGACTCGGATTCTGCTGCAGCATCAGATTGTTTCGTCTATAACTCAACGCTCCGGACGGATTTTAAGGTGATTCCAATTGGGTTGGAAAATGCACGAAATCTATTTTCCAACAAAAAAAGAATCAACCAATTTGGAGTCCGTATGAAAAGTTATAGACGTTTTGAGTCAGGTATGTCTGTGCAGTCCGAATCTGAGTCCAGAACGTGAGAGACTTGGACTCTATCTTCTCTTGGGCCAAAAGTGACGTGAGAGAACTTTTTGAACAGCAGGTAAACATCTCTTTCTCCCTTATCTTCATATGTGGATTGTACAAATGTCCCATACACCTGCAATTAGACATGGCACAAAAGTTTGTGAAGTATTTTTGTCCTGGATAACATAAATATATTATTGAATAGTTTGCACTAGAAATCACCTGAGAAATATGCATGTATGCAATATTTTTAGTCTCATCCAAGGTAGTCATGTCCTCATCACTTCCCGAAGCCCCAGACGACCGGCCCTCTCCGGACGACCGACGCCCCCGAGTCCGAGCCGAATGTACGGACGTCCGAGCCCTGCCGGACGTCCGGACCGTCACGAGCCTCCGGACGTCCGACGCCTTCCGGACGTCCAGCCCCTGAGTGATCGCGCCCGCGGGCTGGAGCCCTTGTACCCCTTCAATTCGCCCCCATTTGCACTAAGACTATAAATAGACCTCCTCCTCCTCCTCCTCCTAGTTAGGGTTAGGAAAGGATTAGCTCATATTTGTGTGAGAGCTTTGCTCATCCACTTGGTTACCTTCTCCTCGGAGATCGCTCCTCCTCGGAGAAGATCCTTCCAAGAGGATTCAAGACCCCCTTCTAGGGTGGACCCCCATCAAGACCTCCTCACGGAGAAGAACGGCTACTCGTGTATCTTTCCTTTGTTGATTTTGAATCTTGTGCTACCTTATGTGTTCGGTGATCTAGCCCTTGTGTGATCGATACTTGTCGGTTTAGTGATTCGCTCGTGTGTTTTCCCTTGTGTTCTTCCATTCATTCGTCGTGTTTTCCCTGTAGGATTCCCTCCAAACGTGAAAGATCTCCGACTAGGGCTCCGCCCTACATCATCTTGGTATCATGAGCCACGTTGATCACATTTTTGGAGCCCCTACCCGTGTTTTCTAGCTTGATTTTGATATTTTGTCCTAAATCCGAAAATTATCCACCAAAAATAGCCCCAATTTTTTTGTGATATGTTGGTAAGTTGAGATTTTGTTGATTTGGTCCATGGATTTGAGTTGCTACGTGTGGATCTAGCTTTTCCCACCCTCCCCACCCTTTTCCATCCATCAATCCGCCAATTTTGACCTCACCATCTTCTTCCACCTCAAAATCGCCTCGCCCAACCTGCGTTGACCCGACCACCGGACGTCCGACCTTTCCCGGACGGCCGAACCCCTATCCCGATTCAAATCTATGGACGACCGGACCTGCCGGATTTCGACGGCAGACGACCGAAAAACCGGACATCCGTGAAACCCCGATTTAAACTGAAATTCTTCGTTTAACCACCACCACCACCCCACCTTCCACCACATCTTCCAAAACCACATACACCACCATCCTCCCCAATACATCCTATGACGATTTTGCCACATTTTGGTCCTTGAGATTTTGAGTTGTGGTTCCGTGTCCTATTGTGTTTCGGCTATCTAGGTACGGTTCGACATCATCATCACCACGGCTCATCTTCGCAAGGGTCTCATCATCGCCAATGACGGTAGCATCGTAGACATCTTTGTCATACCTTGCAATTGCATTGATACCCACATGGCCTTACTTTTGCGTAGCTTACCCATCGAGACTAGCCATTGAGTATTGCCGGCAACATGACTTGTGCACATTAGTGATAATACTCCATAGCATACATACCATACCACCGTGGTGCATATCTTGGGATCCATTTGTGTGTCACAAAGTTGTCATAGCATACACAATTGCTATCTTGGTTCGTGAAGTTTCGCATGAGAAAAGAGCTCAAAAGTGAAAGAGCCACCCAAGCTTTTAAGCAAACAGGAAAGATAAGCAAAGAGCTTATGAGCAAGAACCATAGCATCATACCACATTAAGATTGTCATATTGGATCATCTTGGATCATAGCACCGAAATACCATACATATAGCATACGTGGGACAGAGATAGTTGCATTTTTGCCTAGTAGGTTGTGCACAAGTTTCGTATCCGCCTATTGTACAATCGTGCTAGCGTCTCTCTAGTATTGTGCAACAAGAGCATTTTCGTGGATTCCACATTTGGCTCACTTTTGGTTTGCACAATCCCACTTATCTATTTGCGTGTGTGTTTCCGTGTACCATTATTTGCTTGGTCTACTTGTTGCATTTGCAAATTTGTGAACCTTTTCCAACATTATTGACGCTCACTTACAATTGCATCAAATTTTGTGCCACCATCCTCACCAAGCTCCACCATAAGCTATTATTTGTGTAGGTGTGAGAACCGACAAGGATAGGTACCAATAGTGTGCTATTTCATTGTCCGCATTTGAGTGATCTTGATTCATCATCAACATCGGTCAAAGGTACATTGGTATAAGTTCTCCTTCTACCACTCACATATTTTTGCTTGGAATGATGGATAGGCCAAGTACTTCTACAAACCCACTCTTCATCAAGCAAGACGACAACATGTCATCATACGTCACCAAGAGCCACCTGTTTGGTGCACAACGAGCGTTGCACCAAGAGCAACAAGCAATAAGCGACCGCATTGACAACCTCGCCACCGACTTGCGACTCTCCGAGCAACGTACAAGAGACTACTTCGACAACAAGTTCGACGCTCACAAGCAAGAGAATGATGCAAGAATGGACGAGATCCGCGCCTTGATGAGGAACCGGCATCATTCCACTTCTTCATCCTCAAGACGGAGCCGCTCGAGTCGACACTCCGACGACACCTTCTATGACTCAAGTATACCGTCATCGAACACTCTTCGACGAGCCGCGCGTCAAGACCGTCATGCATCTCGCAACCCGCTACATGAGAAGCATTCACAAGAGCAAGTCCCTCGTCCTCAATCAAACCAAGCCGCTTTTGCCCAAGCTCAAGAACGACAACGACTACGACACCAAGAGGAAGAACGAGCGCGTCTACACCAAGAAGAACAAGACGCCGAGGCGCAACGTCTTCAACGACAACAACGTGAAGCGCATGCTCTTGAGGCACAATGTGCCCTTCAAGAATCAAGTAGAGGCATCGCCAACAGCAATCGTGAATGGCGAAATCAAGAGGAAGCCCTTCGAGAAGAAATCCAAGAGAGGAACTACCAACCCCATGTACAACGTCAAGTTCGTCCACAAGCTCGTCAAGCTCCACCTCAACCTCAAGTTCAACAAGAGCAAGTTGATCATGGTCTTCCTCCACGCCAAGAGCAACATGAAGACGATTGCAATCCACGTCAAGGGCGTCATCATCACCATCGCCAACAACACAATGAAGAGCAACGCTATGGAAAGCTCAAATTCACCATGCCCAAGTTCAATGGAAGCAATGACCCCGAAGAGTACCTCTCATGGGCATTGAAGGTCGACAAAATCTTTCGTTTGCACAACTATGAGGAAGAGAAGAAGATCGCTATGGCATCACTTGAGTTCCAAGACTATGTGCTCATATGGTGGGAACAAATCCTTGAGAGGCGACAAGCAAGAGGTGAACCTCCAATCACCACTTGGGCTCAAATGAAGGATGTCATGCGAGCACGTTTTGTGCCCACTTACTACAACCGCGACCTCTTCAAGAAACTCCAACTCCTCAAGCAAGGAACAAAGAGTGTTGAAGAATACTACAAGGAAATGGAGATAGCCATGATTCGAGCCTATGTAAAGGAAGATGATGAGCAAACAATGGCACATTTCTTGAATGGACTCAATCATGCCATCAAGAAGATCGCCGACTTCCAACCCTACTTCAACCTCATTGAGCTCGTGCATCAAGCCACAAAGGTGGAACGTCAAGTGCAAGATGACTTCAAGTACGCCAAGTACTCGTCCAAGACCTACGGCTTCTCCAACAACCAACCTTCAACAACTCCTCCAACATCTACATCAACCAAACCTTCTCCAAGCAATGACGACAAGTCAAGTTACAAGAAGACTTCGACAAGTTCAATTCCTCCTCCTCCTACTACAAGCAACTTCAAGCCGCGTGCTTCATCATCTACTCCGACCGATGAGACCATCAAGACAAGCTCCTTCAAGTGTTTCACTTGCGGCAGCCGAGGCCACAAGTCCTACAAATGCACCAACAAGCGCACCATGATCCTCAACGACGACGGCACCTATGACTCAATGAGTGATGAGGAGATGGAAGCTCT
This sequence comes from Aegilops longissima, assembly GCA_021605205.1. Taxonomy (NCBI): domain Eukaryota; kingdom Viridiplantae; phylum Streptophyta; class Magnoliopsida; order Poales; family Poaceae; genus Aegilops; species Aegilops longissima. Next base: position 6,581 of record JAHIAM010006758.1, read on the forward strand.
TGAGCAAGTGGCCATACACCGACAAGTGAACGAAGATGAAGATGATCAAGTCTTTTGTGATGAGGATTCGAGCCCCGCTCTCGTTGTCTCCAAGGTCTTGACTCTTCAACATCAACAAGAAGACGACCAAAGATGCCACATCTTCCACACAAAGGCCGGCATCAATGGAAGGTCCGTCAAGGTCATCATCGATGGAGGTAGTTGTCACAACTTGGCAAGTGAAGAACTATGCTCCAAGCTTCAATTGGTCAAGAGGAAGCACCCGAATCCCTACAAGGTTCAATGGCTAAGTGACTCGGCACTATACGAGTTGAGCATACGGTCCAAGTCTCCTTCAAAATTGGTGCATATGAGGACACTTTGGAATGTGATGTGGTCCCAATGACGGTTTGCCACCTCCTTCTTGGTCGACCATGGCAATTCGACCGTGGTGTCTTCCACAACGAGCGCACCAATCACTATAGCTTCAAGATGAAAGGGAAGGAATATGTGCTACGACCTATGTCTCCTAGTCAAGTGATAGCCGACAAGCAAGCCACCCATCATAGAGACAAGAGTGAGAAAGTGATCCACCAAAAAGTGAGTGAGAGCCACAAGCCAAACTTGAGCGCCTCTTCGCCTAGAGAGAAAAACCTCATCCTATTTGCCACAAAAAGTGAGATGAGAGAAGTGTGTGAGAACCCATCTAGTGTGATACACTTTGTCCTTGTGTGCAAGGATGGAGAGCCAACAACTAACACCTCTCATGAGCTACCTTTAGTGTTTAAATCTCTTTTGCAGGAATTCCAAGATGTTTTCCCCGATGAGCTACCTCCGGTCTACCTCCTCTTGAGGCATTGAGCATCGAATCGACCTCATCCCCGGAGCACCTCTCCCAAACAAAGCTCCATACCGAGTCAATCCCGAAGAAACCAAGGAGATTCAACGACAAGTACAACAACTCATCAACAACGGTCATGTACGTGAAAGCCTAAGCCCGTGTGTCGTTCCCGTTATACTTGTGCGTAAGCCCGATGGAAGTTTCCGCTTGTGTTCCGATTGTAGACCTATAAATGCTATTACCGTTCGCTATAGGCATCCCATTCCTCGCTTAGATGATATGCTTGATGAACTTAGTGGAGCCAACTTTTTCTCAAAAATTGATCTTAAAAGTGGCTATTATCAAATCCGCATACAAGACGGTGATGAATGGAAAACTTCATTCAAAACCAAATTTGGCTTATATGAGTGGTTAGTCATGCCTATGGGTTTGTCGGAAGCTCCCGATACTTTTGTGCGTCTCATGCATTATGTACTTCGGCCTTATATTGGAGTCTTTGTTGTGGTCTACTTCGACGGTATCCATGTGTTTAGCAAAACCATGAAAGAGCATCTTAATCATGTTAGGGCTGTTTTGCAAACCCTTCGCAAAAAAAGTCTTTATGCAAACATGAGAAAGTGCACATTTGGTGTTGACAAAGTGGTTTTCTTGGGTTTTGTTGTATCCTCAAAGGGTGTCCATGTTGATGAATCTAAAATTGAAGCAATTAAAACTTGGCCCCAACCCACCAATTTGCAACAAGTGCGTAGCTTTCTTGGTCTTGCGGGTTTTTATCGTCGCTTTGTGAAAGATTTTAGCACAATTGCCGCTCCTTTGCATGCTTTGAGTAAGAAGAATACTCCTTTTGTTTGGGGAACTTTGCAATCCACCGCTTTTGATGAGCTCAAGTCTTTGCTTACTCATGCTCCGATTCTTGCTTTGCCTAATTTTGACAAAACTTTTGAGGTTCATTGTGATGCAAGTGGTACCGGAATTGGCGGAGTTTTGATGCAAGAAAATGAGCCATTGCATATTTTAGTGAAAAATTATCCGTGCTCAACTTAACTATCCCATCTATGACAAAGAATTGTATGCTTTAGTGCGTGTGCTACATGTTTGGGAACATTACCTTAGACCGCATGAGTTTGTCATCCATACCGATCATGAAACGCTTAAGTACTTAAAAGGTCAAACTAAGTTGAACAAGCGTCATGCCAAATGGAGTGAATTTATTGAATCTTTTCCCTATGTGATCAAGTACATTAAGGGTAAACAAAATGTAGTTGTCGATGCCCTTTCACGCATATGCACGCTTGTCACTAAACTTGAGTTGAATGTTATTGGCTTTGAGCACATAAAAGAATTATATGCTAACGACCCATCTTTTGCTATTCCTTATGCTAAGTGTTTGACGCATACTTCTTGGGAACAATATTACATCAAGGATGGTTATCTTATGAGAGCTAACAAACTATGCATTCCCGAGTCTTCTCTTCGTTTGCTCCTTTTGCAAGAGGCTCATGGAAGCGGACTCATGGGACACTTTGGACGCGACAAGACATTCGCCACGCTCTCCAAGAACTAATTTTGGCCCAAGATGTTCATGACGCCTCACGCTTCACCAACCGATGCTCTACATGTCGCAAAGCTAAGTCTAAAGTTCAATCTCATGGTCTTTACATGCCTCTTCCTATTCCTTATCAACCTTGGGAAGACATTAGCATGGATTTTGTACTTGGTTTGCCTAGAACTCAAAATGTAAAGGATTCCGTGTTTGTTGTTGTGGATAGATTTTCTAAGATGGCACATTTCATTCCTTGCAACAAGATAGACGATGCTTCACACATTGCAAATCTCTTTTGTAGGGAAATCTTGCGACTCCATGGAGTGCCAAAGACGATCCTCTCCGATCGTGACGTCAAGTTCTTGAGTTACTTTTGGAAGACCCTATGCGCCAAGCTCGGAATCAAGCTCTTGTTCTCATCCGCATACCATCCTCAAACCGACGGCCAAACGGAGGTGACGAAACGCGCACTATCCACTCTACTTGTGTCTTGATCAAGAAGAACATCAAGGAGTGGGAAGCATGTCTACCCATCACCGAAAGTACGCCTACAACCGTGCAAGACATTCGACTATCGCAAGTCCCCTTCGAGGTCGTCTACGGCTTCAACCTGTTGTCCCCATTGGACATTCTACCTCTTCCTCTACAAGAGCGCACCAACATGGATGCGAGTGCACGGGCAAGCTACATCAAGAAGATGCATGAGGATACAAGACAAGACAAACCATCGAGCGCCAAGTACAATGACTACCGACCAAGCTCAACGTCAACAAGCAACCCATGGTCTTCAACATTGGTGATCTAGTGTGGCTACACCTTCGCAAGGACCGCTTCCCCAAAGAACGCAAGTCCAAGCTTCTTCCTCGAGCCGATGGACCTTTCAAGGTGCTAGCACGCTACAACGACAACGCCTACAAGATCGACCTACCTCGAGACAAGTACAATGTGAGCGACATCTTCAACGTCAAGGACCTCGCACCATACCATGGAGATGACGCTTTTGATCTGAGGTCGGATCTCCATCAAGGGGGGGGGGGGGAGATGATGCGGAGCATCCCTCACTCATCCCCATGGACGCACCTACATCTTCCTCAACACCACGTGGACCCATGACTCGAGCTCGAGCTAAGGCTATTGAAGATAAGGTGAACTCGCTCCTCTCCGAACTCCCTCTTCCTAATCATGAGACATGGCTACTACCTCATTCGGAAACACTATGTGTAATCAGGTAATTGGGAACGAGCCAAGGAACAACTACTTGCAAGAGCCAAGACGACGAGGACCCCAAGCGTGATGGAGAAGAAAAGCTGCTGAAGCTACAGGCGTCGGACGACCGACCAAGTCCGGACGTCCGACGACTCCCAGGCCACGGACGACCGACGCCCGGACGTCCGGCAACTGGCACCAATGGAAACTCACGGAAGACCGGCCACCGGACGACGGACAACCTGTTCAGAGCCGAATCTACGGACGTCTGACGATCCACGGACGTCCGGGCCTTCCCAAGCCCGGACGACCGCCCTCTCCGGACGACCGACGCCTCGAAGTCCGAAGCTGATCCACGGACGTCCGAGCCCTGCCGGACGTCCGGACCATCACGAGCCTCTGGACGACTGACGCCTTCCGGACGTCCGGCCCCTGAGTGATCGCGCCCGCGGGCTGGAGCCCTTGTACCCCTTCACTTCGCCCCCATTTGCACTAAGACTATAAATAGACCTCCTCCTCCTCCTCCTAGTTAGGGTTAGGAAAGGATTAGCTCATATTTGTGTGAGAGCTTCGCACATCCACTTGGTTACCTTCTCCTCGGAGATCGCGCCTCCTCGGAGAAGATCCTTCCAAGAGGATTCAAGACCCCTTTCTAGGTTGGACCCCATCAAGACCTCCTCGTGGAGAAGAACGGCTACTCGTGTATCTTTCCTTTGTTGATTTTGAATCTTGTGCTACCTTATGTGTTCGGTGATCTAGCCCTTGTGTGATCGATACTTGTCAGTTTAGTGATTCGCTCGTGTGTTTTCCATTGTGTTCTTCCATTCATTCGTCGTGTTTTCCCCGTAGGATTCCCTCCAAACGTGAAAGATCTCCGACTAGGGCTCCGCCCTACATCACTTTACATGCATAATTCACCTGTGTATGGGTAGTAGCTCCTGAGACTCTAGTAGGCTTCCACAGGGAGGCGATCAGAGGATCAAAAAGATATGCTTAGGAAGTGACCTAATTAATTTGAAAACAGGCTGCTACTTCAATGGCGACCGTCCAAGCCGTGGAAGTTGCAGATCTGCAGCATAAACTTGAGATAGCCGAAGAGGACATTACTCTTATTTACAGGCAGCTAGACGAGGCACAAGGTATATTTTGGGATAGCCTGCTAATGCGTGTATAATGATATGAGCATGAAGCTGAAATTTATTCACTGTGACATGAATAATTATATATGGTGCAGCCGCGGTTGAGACCCTTCGGGCCGAGCTTGCCCGTGCTAAGAAGCAAGCCAAAGTGAGTAATGCGGCTGCCGAGAAGGCGACTGCTGATTTAAAGGCCGAACACGCCATTCGGTGCCAGTGCGAGGAGAGAATATCTACCATAGAGCAAGAGCTGAAGGATGCCACTGGCTAATTCCAATCACTCGAGGAGGATAACAAAGCCAAGGCAGCCAAACTCGACAAGGCCTTACAAGAGGCGAGAGAGGCACAACATGAGTCTAGAGCGGCTCGGGAGGAGATCCGGCAGGCTGGGGAGATAGCGGTTGGTAAGCCCTTTCTTTTACAGACTAAGTTTGGTAACCCGAAGTATGCTCAGCTTAATCAATTGTGGAGTTCTCCAGACACGTTCTTGGACCTGCCGAAGAGTGTCTCCGATGCAGCGCAGTTTTTCCAAGCGCAGGAAGGACGCGCCGCGAAGAAGATGTCCGGAGCAGCCATGAAGGACGTCGTGTTCCGGCTATGGCCGGCTGAACCAATTCCGACCAGCTATTTCAGCTTGGTGCAGCGACTTGTCGATGCAGTGCTGCGTATCGACGCCACTAAGCGGTCGGTGTGCATAGAAGGTGCACGGATGGCCTTTGCCCGCGTCAAGATGTATTGGGCAAAGATGAAGGCGACCGATGTTGCAGTGAATGGCCCACCCGGAGGCAAGGACCATCGCACGCCGGAGCATTATTTGGAAGACGTCCTAGAGGGCGCCCGCTTGATAGAGGGTCAGTGCTCTAAGGATACTATGTTAGAATAAATGTACTGGAATTGTGAGAACAATATTATGACACATTGAGGTTGTGTTATATTTATGCCTGTGGCTGAAAGTTATTTCCTCCTGTGCGGCCATTTTTTATAATCTGAAAGTTAGCCAGTCGTCGGCTTCAGCCCCCTCGCATATAATACGGGGGTGTTTGGAATAGCACCTGACCACACTTGACCCAACGTCTTGGTCCGTGAAGTAGGTGTCAGTGCGGCAAATTAGGCAATCGGACAGTAGGGCTTTACCACTTTCACTTAGTTGTAGGAGTTTGACGACAGGTCTACGATGTAGCCCCTAGTATGTACGCGGTTACCTGAATATGGTTGCGCTATATGGTGACCGGAAAATAGTCCTTCATGTTATACTGGAAGAAATCGTAAAAGATTTTAATAGGTCGTCGAGTGGTTGACCAGCTCTCGCCTCATCATGATAGTCGGTTTTCGACTTTCTCATCGAGGTGTTTAACCGGTGAACCGGAAACACAATCGCAGATAGTTCTCCTTTACTACCCCGCCGATAAGATGGAACGTCCGTAGTAAGCACAGAGAGCCGCAACCCAACTATCGACCAAAGACATTGTTGGTGTACTAGAGTAGGAGTACCCTAGTATCCCGAACTTGTGCACGGGCAAATGCAGCACCTCATGACAAGGGTTGGCGGTGACCGCCAAGGTCCTTCGTGGTTCCTTTGGAGCCATTCAAGAACAAAGTATTCAAGCCAAGGAGACAAGGCCCGGCAAGAGGAGCTTGCCGGAAGGCCAACCAAGGCACCAAGGAGACAAGGCCCGGCAAGAGGAGCTTGCCGAAGGAACCAAGGCATGAGGCGACAAGCTTCCAAGAGGAGCGCGACAGAGCAACGACGCGACAAGGCAACGCGCTTGCAAGGCGCTTGCGCGCAGATTACCACTGTTCTGCGCTCCAAAGACATCCACCAACGTGTCGCAGGACCTTTCCAGCGCCGTGGCAAGAGGTCAGTGCGGCCAGCGGAGAGCGGTGGCAAGCGGCGCCGACAAGATTGCCATCGTGGTAAGCGGTGGCGCCCGACGGTCCATGTTTGTACTGGTTGGGCGACGAGACGGGCATTTAATGCCTTTGTCCCTGCCGTCGTGGTTAGGTATGATACACTATACAAGTAGCTGTACCAACCACACTCTTTTTCCATTTTACCCTTGTCTACGTTGCCACTGTCGGAGACCCTTGAGCATATAAAAGGAGGCCCATGCATAACGAGGAGGGGTTCAAAGGTTGAAGCCAGAAAACACTCACGCTTAGGTCTCGTTAGCAGCTGGAGGTATTGTAGCATTCAGCTCCCTAGCAAGAACTCAATACAATCGGACATGCAGCAAGAGGAGTGTTATCTCCGAGAGATCCGGCTGGGTAAACTGCTCGTGTGCTTCGCCTCGATCCGCTCTTCGTGCGACCTCCGCCCCTACCGAACCGAAAGAGGCTCGGTCCGCCATCCCATAGGTGTTCGTGGGTCGATCAGCTTCCCGACATCTTTGGCGCGCGCTGTAGGGCGTCGAGGCTGTGTGAACCTAATCCGCGCTCACACGAAGCTAGATCTTCATCGTCTTCATCGACATGCCACCAAGAAGAAGGCTTGGCGGCAGCGGAGCCGCCCACGCCGGTCCCACCACCACCGGAGCAAATGGGTGGTGGGGTAGACGCCGGCGGAAGGGCGGGCGTCGACGAGGGAGCCCACGACGCTGCCAAGTCCAAGGACAAGGCTGCGCAGACCTCGGCGTCCGTACATGCACGCGTCCATCTCAGGAGGCGCGGGACCGACAGCGTCATGGTATTCACAGTACCATACGCTCGTTGGATCAAGATCGAGCTGGTGGATCTCGGGGTCCTCAAGACCAGCGTGCACGCCAACATGCTGGCGCGAGCGAGGCACGGTCGCCTGGACGGGATACTGCTCCTTCTAACATAGTTAGGAGTCCGAGCATATCCCGCTCCTCGCATCGTTCGCCATTGCCGCCCATCACTCCAGCAGAAGCTTTGGCGAGAGCTCAACTGCTCCTAGATTACACTCCAACAACCGACAAGGTCGATGAATGGAGGGCCACCATCCAGAGTCTCATCGGCTTTGCCAACGGCGACACTCCGCGACAGCCGAGTACATCGCTGCCACGGCAGGACCGCCAAGCACGAGCCGGTGGCGACGAAACCGGTGGGGGTGCAACCACCATGCACTCTCCACCCCGAAGGCCAAGATCGCCAACTCATCGGATCCACCTCGACAGCGACTCCACCGCGTCATCAGATCCGCGAGCTCGTCGCGATCAGCGCCAAGTTCTTCACGAACGACAGCAAGAAGACGCCGAACTCGATCGAAGCGCCAAGAGAAGCGGCGTCAATCGACCAGCGCTACTGGGCCCTCTGTCGACATGCATGCGCCGGGGAACCAGCGACTTGTCGCGACGCGGCAGGTTGCCCTGCGCTCACTCGTGAGCTGCGGCAAGTCCAAATGGCCCAAAGAAGAAGAATTTCAAGCCGACGCATGCAGAGAAGTACGACGGCAAGACGATCCGTCGGAGTTCCTCAAAGATCTACACCATTGTGGTGCAAGCTGCGGGGCGTAGACGACAAGATTCTGGTCAACTACTTCCCGCGGTACTCAAGCCCAATGTCGATCTGGCTCATGCACTTGCCGGACAACTCCATATCCTCTTGGCGGATCTATGCCATCAGTTTGTCGGCGCCTTCACAGCGCCACAAGCCTCATGGCCAAGAAAGCGACCTTCACCGCCGCCTGAAGGAAGGAGAGCCCCGCAAGTACATTCAGAGATTCACCCAGACAAAGACAACATCCAGATGTCCACCCTGCCGCGGTAATCAGCGCGTTCCATCAGAACGTGCGAAATCGTAGGATGCGGGAGGAGATGGCGATGTGCAAGATCAAGGACGTCAGTGAGCTATATGCCCTGGCCGACAAGTGTGCACGTGCTGAGGAAGGGAGGAGACTCCCCGGAGAGAATGTAGAAGCAGGAGGATCTGATAGTGAGGGGTCCGCCCCGGCAAAGAAAAGTCGGCGGCGGAACAACAGGAAAAAGAAAGGCAAAGATGTGCTAGTTGTTGAGCAGTCCGGCAACGGAGGTGGCGCCAAGAAAGCCAAAGTTGGTAACTCCGGCAAGGAGGTTGCCGCGGGCACCAACTGCCAGGCTATGGCGGTCGCCGACAAGGTGACGGCGCCAACAAGCAGTACTGCAAGATCCACCGCACCAAGGGCCATGACCTCCAGAGCTGCAAGAAGGTCGAGCAGCTTGTTGAGCAGCAAAAGGCTGAATACGAGCGACGCGACAAGGAGAAGGCTCAGGAAGGTGCTGGAGGAGCTAGCAAGAAACGCCCCGGCCGGGGAGGACGCCGCGGCAAGGCCAAGCAGCGGCAAGGAGACAGACCTCCCCGCGGCCGCGACAAGGATGAAGATGACGACGACGATGAAGACATGGATGATGACGAGACCGATGAGCAGGAGTTCCAGAAAGCCACAGAGGTCTTGTGCGTTGACAGCGGTGCTTCTCTGCATACTTCACACCGCCAACTCAAGCAGTGGATGCGGGAAGTCAATGCGGCAGAACCATCCATTGAGTCACGCAAGCCTCTGAAATGGTCCAGCACGCCTATCATCTTTGATATTGAGGACCACCCTGATCGCATAATCTGCGGTCGGTGCTTGCCGATGTTGGTTTCACCAACTATCCGCAACCTCAAGGTCACCAAGATGCTAGTTGACGGCGGGGCGGCTTGAATCTGATCTCCTCCGCGGTGCTCCGAAGCTTCAGATCCCCGATGGCGAGCTCAAGAGACCGCACATTCCAAGGAATCAATCCGGAAGGAGCAAGTCAAGGAAAGATCACGCTGCGGTGACGCTTTGCAGCGAAGTTGAACTTCGGGGACCGAGAGGGTCACTTTTGACGTTGCTGATTTTCCATTGCCTTACAATGGGATACTTGGCCGCCCAAAGACTCGCCAAGTTCATGGCAGCCTCTCATTATGCATACAACATGCTCAAGATGCCAGCCCGATAAGTGTCATTTTGTCCCTGGTGACAAGAAGGATGCCCTTATCTCGCGCCGACAAGATCTACCGGAAGCAGCAGCGCAACAGATCACAAGTCACTTGCCGCTGAAGCCCCGGGCGAAGAAGAAGACCAAGTTCGGCAAGAGTTCGATGCCCACTCCGCAAGCGCACTCTTCTGAGTGCTGCGCCACCGCCGAGGACGCACCATCGAGCTCCACCGCAAGTGTAAGAAGACGATGGCAGCTCCACCAAAGACCAAGAAGGTGTCCGCCAAGGAGGACGGCACTGGTGGTACCTTCACCATCGCCACTCTCGACCCTAAATAGGAAAGCGCCATTGCTTTCCTCATGGGCGAACGCCGACGTGTTTGCATGGCAACCGCCCGACATCCCCGTGTTCCTGTGAAAGTAATTGAGCACCACCTAGCTGTCTCGTCCTCGCGCGCGCCCGCAAGCGTAAAGTCGAAGCGTGCAAGGAGCGCCAAGAATTCATCGCAGAAGAAATCAAGAAATTGGAAGCAGCAGGCCTTGTCAGAGGAGTGCTCCATCCTACGTGGTTGGCCAATCCTGTAGTCGTGCGCAAGGCAAACGGGAAATGGAGGCTTTGTATCGACTTTACCGATGTTAATAAAGCTTGTCCCAAAGACCCATTTCCCTTGCCGCGCATCGATCAGATTGTTGACTCCACGGCCGGATGTGATTTGCTTTCATTTCTTGATGCATACTCAGGATACCATCAGATCTTCATGGCAGAAGAGGATGAGGAGAAGACCGCATTCATCACTCCATGTGGCACATACTGTTTCATACGAATGCCTTTCGGATTAAAGAATGCTGGTTCAACATTTGCAAGAGTAGTCCATGACGCTTTTGAGCCGCAAATGCACAGAAATGTGGAAGCCTACATGGATGACATAGTGGTCAAGAGCAAGGACAGGGCGACTCTGATTCAAGATTTAGACGAGACCTTTGCAAATCTGCGCAAGATCAACCTCAAGCTCAACCCCGAGAAGTGTGTGTTTGGAGTCCCCTCCGGCAAGCTTCTCGGGTTCTTCGTGTCTCAGCGGGGAATTGAAGCCAATCCCGACAAGATCAAGGCCATTGAGCAGATTGAAGCACCAAAGCGCCAAGGATGTACGAAGGCTTGCGGTATGTAGCTGCTCTCAAGAGGTTTATTTCTAGGTCTGTTGAGCGCCCCGCCATTTTTCAAAATATTGAAAAAGGCAGATCCAATGAAATGGACTCCGGAAGCGGAGGCTGCGCTGCAGGACTTAAAGAGATACCTGTCCTCCACTCCAACACTTGTCGCACCTAGACCACAAGAGAAGTTGCTTCTATATATAGCGGAAACCAATCAAGTGGTTAGTGCTGCGTTAGTGGTGGAGAGGGAGGCGGAAGATGAGCTAGCAACCACGGCAGGCGCATCCGGCGACAAGCAAGGGACTTCACCGGCAAGCTCTGGTCCCGACAAAGATGGATCTGCGCAGACGTGTGAGAAGATACAGAAAAGGATGGTGCGGCGCCCAGTTTACTTTGTCAGTTCCCTTCTGCAAGGGGCTAGGTCAAGGTACTCTGGTGTGCAGAAATTGCTTTTCGGCCTTCTCATGGCCTCGAGAAAGCTGCGCCATTACTTTCAAGCACATGAGATCACAATCGCCACTCGCTTCCGCTGAAGAGGATCTTGCAAAATCCAGGGCAACAGCGGGATTGTCGAGTGGGCACTTTGGGCTATCAAGCTTTGGCCTCAAGTTTGAGAGCACTTCAACTATCCAAAGCAGAGCATTGGCAGAGTTCATAGCAGAATGGACGCCAACACAAGATGAAGAAATTCCAGAAACGAGCATCCCCGTCAAGGAAGCAAGCAAAGAGTGGCTGATGTACTTTGATGGTGCCTTCTCGCTGCAAGGCGCCGGCGCGGGCGTGATGCTTGTCGCACCCACCGGAGAACACCTCAAGTACATAGTCCAGATGCACTTTCCCAAGGAGCAAGCAACAAACAATACAGCAGAGTATGAAGGTTTGCTTGCCGGTCTTAGGATCGCAGTAGACCTTGGGATCAAGAAGCTCATTGTCAGGGGTGACTCACAGCTTGTCGTCCGCCAAGTGAACAAGGATTATCAGAGTCCATTGATGGAAGCCTATGTTGATGAAGTGAGAAAGCTAGAAGAGCACTTTGACGGCCTACAGATGGAATATGTTCCAAGAGCCCAGAACGACATTGCTGATGGCCTGTCAAAGTGCGCCGCACTCAAGTTACCTATGGAACCAGGGATCTCTGTGCTTAAGCTGACTCAACCATCTGTAACGCCATCAAATGGACAGAACAAGAAGAGGAAGTTGATTTCTGGTGACTATTTTCCGGCAGAGCTCCTGATAGGGGCCAAGGTGTCCCGATGTTTCGATGAGATGGTGGCTATCGTTTCTGTGGGAGTCGACCTTGACGATCCGACTACGAACGTGCGAGACGTCGCGCCTTAGCAATCGCTAAACCAACTTCCGAGGGTTATTGACCACGCCGAGCACGATCAACTCGACCACGAGGGCCTGTTTCCTGCGAGCAAACGAAGAACAAGCAAGAAACTGAGATTGCAATCTGGATATTGCGAATATAAGATGAAAGCTTTATTGATCAAGGTGGGGTTCTGTGACGCCTTTGTCCGGTCGTTGAACACAAACGGCACGCCGAAGTTGCAGCTATGGCGAACTTTTAATCTAAACAAAACCCAAGGTCTAAACGGTGCCCTAAGGGCTGTATATATGGAGGAAGAGGGGGAATTTCGTGGCCCTTGGTGGAGGGGTCCAAATCAACCCTAACTCTTGTTTCCCACACATACGGACTCTAAAAACAGCCTATACTTAAGTATCTCGAAATTACATGGGCCTGGCCCACTAATAAGGTGACGCAGCACCTAGAATAGCCTCGGACGACATTTATGAAGTAGCATCTTGTATATTTCGTCCAAGGCTTCATGCACCCATTATGGTGGCTTCAAAGTCCTGAAATCATCACTTGTAACTCCGTTTGTTCCCCTTGCGCATGGCATTATCTCCATGCTTGTTCTTGCTCCAATGTCCATCCTTCTCCAAGCTAGGGCCTTCATTTGTAAGCAAAACAAATGTATCCAATTTAGGCAGCATCATATTCTCATGAACATTAGAATCATTACCAAGAAACGAAAGTACCGATAATTTAATTGGCGTCGTGAGCTCTAGTAATTGGTCCAAGATATGTAGCAAGAGGGGCTGTGGGTGTAACAATGGTATTGATGTCCTCATCATCCTCCCTTCTTGAAATGAAGTCGTCCTCGACGGAAGCTCATATTCCTCACCCAAATAAGGCTTCAAATCTGCAATGTTAAAAGTGGGACTAACCCCAAAATCTGCAGCAGCTCAAGTTTATATGCATTATCATTTATTTTCTCTAACACCTTAAATGGACCATCAACACGTGGCATTAGCTTTGATTTGCAAATTAGGAAACCTATCCTCACGCAAATGTAACCAAACAAGATCTCCGGTGCAAAGACAACATGTTTTCTACCCTTATCTCCAAAGAAGTTTATATTTAGCATTCATACGCTCAATGTTTTCCTTAGTTATCTCATGCATTTTAAAATCAATTCAGCACGTTCTTTAGCATCAAAATTAACCTTCTCCAAGATGGAAGAGGCAACAAATCAATAGGTGCACGAGGTAGGAAGCCATACACAATTTCAAAAGGGCACATCTTAGTAGTAGAATGCAATGAACGATTATAAGCAAATTCAATATGAGGCAAGCATTCTTCCCACATTTTCTTATTATTCTTCAAAACAGCCCTAAGCATAGTAGACAATGTTCTATTGACTACTTCAGTTTGTCCATCAGTTTGGGGTGACAAGTAGTACTAAAAGCAGTTTAGTCCCCAACTTAGCCCATAAACATCTCCAAAAGTGGCTAAGAAATTTAGTATCACGATCTGAAACAATAGTATTTGGCACACCATGCAAGCTTAATAATTTCACGAAAGAACAAATCAGCAACATTAAACAGATCATCGCTTTTATGACATGGTATAAAGTGTGCCATTTTCGAGAATCTATCCACGACAACAAATATGCTATCCTCCCTTCTTTGTTCGAGGTAAACCTAAAACAAAGTCCATAGATATATCCTCCCAAGGAACACTAGGCACGTGCAAAGGCATATATAAACCATGAGGATTGAGTCGTGACTTAGCTTTTTGACATGTAGTGCAGCGAGCAACAAAACGCTCAACATCCCGCCTCATCTTTGGCCAAAAGAAATGTGTAGCAAGTATATCCTCCGCCTTCTTGACGCCAAAGTGTCCCATTAATCCTCCTCCATGCGCCTCCTGCAACAACAAAAGACTTAACAGAGCTAGCAGGAATGCATAGCTTGTTAGCACGGAACACAAAACCATCATTAATAACGAACTTGTTCCATGTTCTTCCTTCTTTACAATTCTGCATTACATCTTTAAAATCAGCATCATGCACATATTGATCTTTGATGGTCTCCAAACCAAATATTTTGAAGTCAAGTTGTGAAAGCATAGTATAGCGACGAGACAAAGCATCAACAATAACATTTTCTTTACCCTTCTTGTGTTTAATGACATAAGGGAAAGTCTCAATGAATTCAACCCATTTAGCATGTCTACGATTTAGTTTAGCTTGACTTTTAATATGTTTCAAAGATTCATGATCAGAATGTATAACAAATTCTTTGGGCCATAAATAATGTTGCCATGTCTCTAAAGTCCGAACAAGAGCATATAATTCTTTGTCATAAGTAGAATAGTTCAGACTAGGCCCACTCAATTTTTCAGAAAAGTATGCAACAGGTTTGCCATCTTGTAATAACACACCTCCTAATCCAATTCCACTAGCATCACATTCAAGCTCAAAAGTCTTATTAAAGTCAGGAAGTTGGAGTAAAGGAGCATGTGTCAACTTATCTTTCAATACCGTGAAGGCTTCTTCCTGTGCGGTACCCCAAACAAAAGGCACATCCTTCTTTGTAAGCTCATTGAGAGGTGCAGCAATGGTGCTAAAGTCTCTCACAAAACGCCTATAGAAACCAGCGAGTCCAAGAAAACTCCTCACTTGTGTGACCGCTTTGGGCTGCGGCCAACTCTCAATAGCTTCAATCTTGGCTTTATCAACTTCAATTCCCTGTGGAGTAACAACATAGCCAAGAAAAGATACTCGGTCGGTGCAAAAGGTGCACTTCCCAAGGTTACCAAACAAGCGTGCATCACGAGAACATTAAAAACAGCACGTAAATGTTCCAAATGTTCTTCCAAAGATTTGCTATAAATCAGTATATCATCAAAGTAAACTACCACAAATCGTCCAATGAAAGCACGTAAAACTTCGCTCATTAATCTCATGAAAGTACTAGGTGCATTAGTTAACCCAAAAGGCATGACTAACCACTCATATAATCCAAACTTAGTTTTAAATGCTGTTTTCCATTCATCTCCCAATTTCATACGAATTTGATGGTATCCACTACGCAAATCAACTTTGGAGAATATTGTAGAGCCACTCAATTCATCAAGCATATCATCTAGCCTAGGAATAGGATGACGATAACGAATAGTAATATTATTAATGCCTCTACAATCAACACACATACGCCGACGCACCATCCTTTTTAGGCACTAGTATAATAGGAACAGCACAAGGACTAAGAGATTCGCGATATAACCTTTGTCGAGCAGCTCCTGTACTTGACGATAATCTCCTTCGTCTCCTCCGGATTGGTACGGTATGGTGCGCGGTTGGGTAGCGATGCACCGGAATTAAGTCAATTTGATGCTCAATCCCTCGAATAGGTGGTAATCCGGTGGCACGCCTTGTGGGAAGACGTCGTGAACTCCTGCAAAATGTTAGTGACAGCGAGGGGCAAAGAGGAAGGCACGTCCTCGAATGAAAATAATGCCTCTTTGCACACAAAAGCATAGCAAACAGATTTGCTAGAATCTAGCTCATCAATATCAGATTTGGTGGCAAATAAACATGCACTTTTCAGTTTAATTTCAGAAGCAACATTAGATGGTTTATTATTAGGCTTCATTTGTTGCTCAAATTCTTTTGCCACAATCTGATTTTCACTCCTATTTTCTCCTGTTTTGCTTTATTAGCTCTATTAATATCATCTTTCAAAATGGAATCAGGAGTCATAGGAAGCAAAGTAATATTTTTATCCTTGTGAACAAGAGTATACTGATTGTTTCTACCATGGTGTACAGAATTTTATCAAATTGCCATGGTCTACCAAGTAATAAGGAACATGCTTGCATAGGTACCACATCACAATCAACATAATCAGCATATGTAGAGATACTAAAATACACACGAACAGACGTGTTACCTTAACCTTGCCGCTGTTGTTGAACCATTGGATGTAGTAAGGATGTGGATGTGGTCTTGTGGTGAGAGAAAGCTTCTCCACCATATCCATGCTAGCCAAGTTGTTGCAGCTCCCTCCATCTATGATGACGCTGAATAGAACGTTCCTTCACAACTCCCTTTGTATGGAACAAGTTATGCCTCTGATTTTGCTCAGCTTGTGTAACCTGCACACTCAAAACACGTTGAGCAACTAAACATTCATACTGTCAAGATCTTCAAAGAGCCATGTATTGCGTGTCATGATCAGAATCATCTCCACCGTGTTCTTCATGTGTAATAAGAGCCAAAGTCTCTTCATCATAGTCACTAGCGACTCATACCCACCATCCTCAGTAGCAATCATCACACGCTGAGATTGGCATTCTCTCAGAAAATGTCCTCTTCCCTTACAACGACGACAAATAATATCACTTGTGTGCCCTGTTGACGCCATGGAAGAAGAAGAGCTCTGTGTAGGCCCAAAGCAGGTGTACTCTTGGCGATAGTGGTGGTTGTGCCTGCTTTCTTGTATCACGGTTGGAGGTGGCAGCCGGCGGAGGTGCGGTGTAGTAGAACGTGTGGAAGTAGATGATGCGTGGTGTCCATGAGGAAGGTCGACCTGCAGAAAAGTTAGTCGCGCCAAGGCACGCCGATCCTGCACTTCACGCTCAGCTTTACAAGCAAGATGGAATAATCGAGTGATATTATTATAATCCTTGTAGTCTAGAATGGTCTGAATCTCTATTTAATCCACCCAGAAAGCGTGCAAGCATAGCTTCATTCTCCTCAACAATACCACATCTAATCAAGCCAGTTTGTAATTCCTGATAATATTCTTCACCGAATTTTTCCTTGTCTTAAGCGCTGCAATTTTGAAGTAATTCACGCTGATAATATGGTGGAACCCAACGATACGCATAGCAGTTTTCAAAGCAGCCCAAGTAGCTGGAACAGGATATAATCTACAATGTTCGACCACCAAACACATGCAAAGCTAGTGAAAGCACAAACAGCAGCAGGAACACGCCTCTCCTCGTGATATTGTAAACATGTAAATCGTTGTTCAGTTTCTAATTCCCAAGTAAGATATATATCAGGAACATATCTACCCTCAAATGGTGGAATATTCAATTTCAGTTTAGGGAGATGGTCATGATCTCGCACTCAAGGGGAGCCGAACATTGCCATTATTAGCATGTGGACGACCTGGTGGTTGTGGTGCTGGTGGTTGCACGAGTTCGATGTTGATCAACCTCATCCTCGTAAGCTCTCACATAATCATCCTCCCCACCGCAGCAGCAGGAGCCCTGTAGTATCAACAAGAGCACCAAGCAGCTTGGCCAGTGAAGAGGGACACGGAAGCTCGGCGGAGGGCTGTTTAGCGATGTGGAGGTAGTCCATGTTGTTGTAGTAGAGGTGCGTTAGGTGCAGCCGGTGGTGGTGGTGGTAGACGCGCGAGTAATTCATTAAACTTGTTATCGAGCTTTGTTTCGAACGCCTTCTCAATGCCATCTATCTTCTCCATGGCCTCTTCAAATCTATTTAGCACATCTTCCACCTGCCCACTCATCATTTGTTGAAACTTATCATGTAGCGCTTTGTTTGTCATGTTCTCCCGGTCGGTCTAAATCGGCTTGTGATCCTGCCATGGTTAGCAGCAATAGAAACACACAAGAATATGATTGACAGACTACTAGGAAGTGGTGGTGGTGGTGTGGTGGACGATCACAAACCGTCAAGCAAATCTCAAATTCTTACCAGTTCTTACCAAGAAGAGCGGTGATCGGCAACCGATGTAGTCAAAACTCTCAAAGCTTGGATAGAGCGATTACCAGAGAGAGTCAAACGCATGATGTAGATGTATGTGGAGCTGGGAAGGCTTATAATATGGTAGCAAAAAGGGTCAGCAATAATCAATTCGGAGATGCAAAGTTGAATAAACGCTCAACGACATTTGCAGATTGTGGTTGGTCCTAGGCTAGACCGTGCTAGAGACGCGAGCCTAGAACACTAACAAAATCACGGCGCTGCACGGAAACAACGGAAAAGCACACTGAATAAATTTTTTTTCGCTTTTTTTTTATGCTTTTTTTTTTTGCGCTGCTTTTTTTTTTTTTTTTTTTGCGAAAATCACTATAATGGCGAGTGTCTCAAAACTCTTCCCGGTCAAACCGACAGGATGGGCACGAAATTTTTCGACCAAAAAAATTTTTTTTCGAACGCCGGACCCAAAACCGAAACGGGTCAAAAAACTTTCTATAATGGCGATCGTCTCAATACGCTTAGAAACACCTAAAATAGGATAGCCAGAAAATTTTTCGACAAGTGCGTTTGGAAAATTTTGGGCCTAAACGGAGGGTGGACTTTTTTTTTCAAACCTACTCCGCAAGGAAAACAAAAATCGGAAACTAGATGGATCTCGAAAACAAACCTAATATGCAAGGAACTTCGGATTGGTGGTGGATATATGGTGGTATATGACAATGGTGGTGGTATATGGTAGCGGTGGTGGTATATGGATACGGATTGGTGGTGGTATATGGATACGGATTCAGAGCGGTGGCGGATAAGCAATGGTGGTAGATGGCAAGGCGATGATGATGGTGCGGGCGGCGTGACAACTTATGACCGTAACTCAAACTCTAAAAGACTAGACTCTAAGACCAGCAACTTGACACGACGATGCAACCGCAAATTCAACAAAGCAAAACCCTAAAAAGATTATGCAAAGGCTCAGATTGGTTCGGATATGATGAACTAACCCTATTTTTTTTGTGGCTTTTTCGTGGACTTTAGGTATGAAGAATGACTCGATCTAATCTCTTAAAAACTGTAAAATCTCACCGAGCAACCTGAAAATCTGATACCACTTGATAGGGGCCAAGGTGTCCCGATGTTTCGATGAGATGGTGGCTATCGCTTCGTGGGAGTCGACCTTGACGATCCGACTACTTAACGGCGAGACGTCGCGCCTTAGCAATCGCTAAACCAACTTCCGAGGGTTATTGACCA
>JAHIAM010006759.1:0-58674 GCA_021605205.1 Aegilops longissima
CTACACCCTTACGATGAAATAATAAGCTACAATGCTAAATGCGGTTCGGGATGCGAGGCAAGGCTCTATGCATTGAATGCATTGAGCGCGCACCCCTCGAGGGCATTGAAAACATTCTGTCGTTTGCGACTTCCAAGGCGTTTTCTGAAGAACTTCCGAGGATTCCCCTGCTAGAGCTGTCGAATTCGTCATCGACACGAAAGCAGGCACCACTCCTATAATAGCGACCCTACAAGATGCCGCCGCATGAACTCCTTGAGCTCAAGGAGAAATCGACAAATCTCTTCAAAGTGGTTTCATTAGCCCAAGATGCTCACCACCTTCTCTCTTTGTCAAGAAGAAGGATGGGACAAACCGATTGGTCCAAGACTACCGCCCATAAATCAAGCTACTATTAGAATAAGTATCCTCTTCCTCGGATCAATGATCTTTATGATCAAGCTGGCTGGTTCGTCGGTGTTCTCGAAACTTCGACTTGAGGTTGGGTTACCACCAGATCCGTGTTCGCGAGGAGGATATCCCCAAGACCGCATTTGTGACTCGTTATGGTTCATCACGAGTACACCGTCATGTATTCGGCAACCAATGCTCCAGCTACCTTCTCTGCTTTGATGAACTATATATTCATGGATTACCTCGACAAGTTTGTCGTGGTTTATCTGGATGATATCCTAATCTTTTCCAAGAATGAAGAAGAACATCTGAACATCTTACGTCTTGTCTTTGGAAAAGCTACGAGAGCATCGACTCTATGCCAAGTTCTCCAAATGTGAATTACGGCTTCCGAAGTAACCTACCTTGGGCATGTCATTTCTAAGGATGGTATTGCCGTCAACCACGAAAGAGTTCAGGCTATTCTCGATTGGACTCCTCCGAAGAGCGTTAAGCAAGTCGAAGTTTTCTCGGTCTCGCTTGACTATTGCCGTCGATTAGTCGAGAACTTCTCCAAGATTGCCGAGCCTCGACTAACTTTGTTGCATAAGGCGTCAAATTCAATGGGCGAGATAAGTGTCGGGAAAGTTTCCGGGCACTCAAAGACAAGTTGACTTACGCGAGTGCTAGCTCCTCCACGATACTAAGAAGGACTTCGTCATTTACTGCGGCGCTTCCGTCAAGATTAGGCGGTGTCCTAATGCAAGAAGCGCAAAGTAGTTGCTTATGCCTCTCGACAATTGCGCCCTCACGAACAGAACTACCCAGTTCACGACCTCGAGCTTCTGCTGTCATTCATGCGCTAAAGCGTGGCGACATTACCTACTCGTGTCGTTGCGAGATCTTCACGACCACCAAAGTCTGAAAGTATCTGTTTACTCAGCCAGACCTGAACCTCCGTCGGCGAGAGATGGATGGAGGCTATTGCAGACTTTGATTTGGGTATTTCCTATCGCCGAGCAAGGCTAATGTAATGGCTGATGCTTTGAGCATAAGTCTTCTGCAACCACCTTGAGTTCACAAAGTTCAGCCCTCACTTGTTGAAGAATTGAAAGCTGAACCTCCATATTGTTCCTCAAGATTTTCGCTCCCCCCCCTCCGGAGTTCCATAAGATGAATCTCCGTGTTGTTTCGAGGATCCTCTATACCACGGCTGTTGAACCCGATCTCGTGGGCACCATAAAGACAATGCAGAGGATTTGACTCTGAAGTCTACAAGATTAAGCAAGACCTCAAAAGAAATCCCTCATTCTTCACTTTATTCTTGATGATGGCGCCTTGTACTTCAAAGGCCGCCTAGTGGTGCCGTGTAAGAAGGAAAACCTGAATATGACTCGAGAAAGTTATGAAAGAAGCTCATGATCGCCTCTATGTATCCATCCTGGTAGTACAAAGATGTATCAAGACATTAAGTCGAGAGATTACGGTGGTCTAATATGAAGCAAGACATTGCTCGCTATCTTCTTTGAGTGTGGCGTTTGCCGTCATATCAAAGCGAACATCAAAGGCCTCTTTGGAACTCTGCAACCTATCTCTATTCCTAAATCGAAATGGGACCATGTTGAAATGGACTTAGTCCTTTGGATTTCCCAAATCGCGAAAGGTAATGATGCTATTCTTGTCGTCATTGACGGTTCTAAAGTTTCTCATTTTACGGCGGTCGAAAAGCGATCCTTTGCTAGCCAGCTTGCAACTCTCTATATGTCGAAATTGTTTCCTTTGCACGGTATTCCACTTTGGTTATCGGTTCGGACCGTGGCAGCTTATTCACTTCAAGATTACGGGCAAGTTTTCAGAAGCTATGGGAACTCATTTATCTTTCGTCTGCGTTTCATCCATGATCTCAAAGGCAAGTTGAGCGTGTCAACCAAATTCTCGAAGACATGCTTGAGCTTGTGTCGTTCCTTGGCAAGAAATGGGAGGAATCTCTCCCGTATGCTGAGTTCTCTTATAATAATAGCTATCAAGCTAGTGCGAAGATGGCCCCTTGAAGTGTTATATGGGCGAAAGTGCGAACCCCTCGAACTGGTCGAAGCTGGGAGCGTCCACTCTTGGTCGGATATTATCCAACATGCGAAGAACAAGTCCGCATTATTCGCGAGAATCTCAAGACTGCTACATCACGTCAAAGAGTAATTATGACCATCATCATAAAGACATGGTTTATCAACCTAGCGAAAAGGCCTATCTTGGCGTTACACCAATGAAGGTGCTCACCGCCGGGATCAAGGCAAGCTAGCTCCTCGCTATATTGGCCCATTCACTATTACGGAAAGGCGTGGAAAAGTGGCATATCAGCTGGAGCTTCCGTTGAACCTTTCTCGAGTTCACGATGTGTTCCCGTGTCACAACTCGATCTGCTTCAAGGACCCAATCGGCGATGGACCATGAAGTGCTCGGTGCAGCAGGACCTCTCCTATAAAGAGCATCCGGTCCGCATTCTCGACCAAGCTGAGCGCCGCTGCGTCGAGAAGCGATCAAGTTCCTCAAAGTCGATGGTCAAATCACTCGAAGGCGAAGCCACACAGGAGCGAGGATCGTCTTGAGATGAATACCCGCACTCTTTCCTTCTACCTCCTAAATCTCGGGGCGAGATTTCTTGTAATGGAGAGATTTGTAACACCGGATAATTAAGCTACAGTAATCCCGGCTAATGATGCCACGTCACCTCGGTTTCTGTGAATAAACTCGCGTTGATTCAAACCCGGGTCAAATTCAAGTTCAATTAAAGGCAAACAATAAAAGTTTTCAAAAACTAAAACTAAAATGTTCGGGGGTTCTCAAATATTACAAAGTTATTTATGGTGGGGTGCACACACTTTTGTAAAGTGTTTAGATATTTTAAATATACCAAAATAGAAAAAAGAAAAAGAAAATAAAACAAAAAGGAGTGGGGGAGAAAACCCCCCCACTGGCCCAACTGGGCCAAGCCCACCTGGCCCAGTCGGCCAGCCCCAGCCCAGCCCAACCCGGCCGCCCCTTATCCACCCCTCCCGGTCGGCTAACCCTAGCCACCCACTCTCCTCCCCGATCCCTTTCTCCTCCCAGCGCCGTCCGGATCGGGGCTGCCCGATCCGTCGCCCCCCCGCCTTGGCGACCCCGCTGCCCGTCCGCACCTCCTCCCCTCCTCCCCGACCTGCCGCGCCGGGCGCAAGGCCCCGCCGCCTCGGAGCCGTCCCCGTCGACCTCCACCCCACCTCGACGGATCCCGTCGCCGTCGGCCGCCTCCCGCCCTCCTCCTCAATGGTCGACCCGGCCGCCCCGAGCAGCTCGCATAGACCCCACGCTCCCTCCCGTGAGCCTCCCTCCCCATCGGTCCCCTCTCTCCCTCGTCCCCCTCCCGATCGCCACCACGCGCCCCCTCGTCGCCCGGCTCGGCCGCCCCCTGCGCACCTCCCTCCCTCTCCCTTTCCCGCCACGAGCAGGACGTGCTCCCGCCTCCTCACCCCTCTCTCGCCCGAGCGCGCCCGGCGCCACCGCGCACCACTAGCGCCCCGCGCCGCTGAATATCAACGCTTGGCGCCCCGGTGACCAAATGGTCATGGGGCCGAGCCGTGGTGCTCGGTGCGCCTGCAGCACCCCAGCCCCCGTGGCGTGCTCCGTCGAAGACCGAACCTTGCCGCCGCCCCCCTCGTCGCCGGCGCCATCCCGGCCAACTCGGTGAAGCCAACACCACCGTTCGACTTCATGGCGAGACTCGTCCGGCGGTGCCAACCGCCTGTAAGCGGCCGCCCTAAGCGCGTTTCGATGAGGCAGGAGCCCTCCGCGCGTCTGGATGCACGGCGTCAAGCCGCCCGGCTTGTTGAGCTGGCACACAGGGCCACCCGAGTGTTGCCGGCCAGGCCCCCCTGAGCCCGTTGGTAGGTTGACCGGTCAGCGTCTTTGGCGTGGCGACTCGCCCTTGACATGCAGGCCCCACCATGAGCGTTTTGAAATAAAAGAAAAGGAAAATGAAATTTAATTAAAATAAATAAAAATGAATAAAACTAATTAATTAATTAATTAAATAGTTAATTTAATTAATCTGATTAATTAAACCTAATGACTAATTAACCTAATTAACTCTCATTAATTAAACTTAACTAAGTTAATTAGTTAAGAGAGTATAATGACAGGACCCACATGTCGAGGTTGACCTAGTCAACCTGTTTATTCTTGACGTCGGCATGACGTCATCTTGGCGTAATAAATACATTTTTCGAATTAATTAATTAATTAATTAAATTCGAGAATTAATAAAATCTTTAAAAATCATATCTTTTAATCCGTAACTTCGGATTAAAATATTTTCAACATGAAAGTTGCTCGAGCGGCGAGGCGAATCCGGATCGCAGTCCGTTCGTCCGCCACACCCTAACCTATCGAGACCTGCAACTTTCCCCTCGGCTCCTCGCTGAAAACTTCGAAACAAGGAATACTTTCCGGATGTTTTATAACGATACCACCTCATACCACGTTAGAACACGCCTAGCATCGCTTCTTGACATGTCATGCATCGATATGCATCTGTTTACTTAGTATTCATTGTTTCTTCCCCTCTTCTCTCCGGTAGACTACGAGACCGGCCTGCTGCTTTGGCGGTTCGACTACGGTGTTTGACCCCTCTCTCTTGCGAGCAACCAGGCAAGCCCCCCCCTTGATCACCGGATATCGCCTACTCTTCTCTATCTGCTTGCATTAGAGTAGTATAGCATATTCTTGTTTTCGATTACTCCTATCTTCTTTGCATAGCTTTGTCCTTGTTACTCTTGTTGTTACCTTACGCAATCTTATATGCTTAGTATAGGATGCTAGTACTTTCATCTGTGGCCCTACATTCTTGTCCGTCTTCCGTGCTATACTATCGGTCGTGATCACTCGGGAGGTGATCACGGGTATATCTATATACTTTATACATGATACATGTGGAGACTAAAAGTCGGGTCGGTGATGGAGCACCATGAGTGGATCTTTGAGGCGGAGGCGGCAGGCAGGTTGAGACCGCCTAGGAGAGAGGTGGGCTGGCCTGTTGGCGTTCAGCGGTTACTTAACACGCAACGAGGTATTGGTATTTGATCTGAGTTGGCTCTGAGCTTATCGCACTAACCATCTCGCGGGAGTAGTTATGGGTATCGGCGTCGTGGTATCGGCCGAAGCACTTGCCGGGCGTCGGCTGACGGCGGCAACCTGCGCCGGATTGGTGGAGCGCTTTCTTTGGGCTAGGTCGCTTCGGCGCGTCACATAGCGTGCAGGTGTGCTTTCGAGGCGATGGGCCCGGACCCTTGCGGCGCTTAGGGTTGAACCGGCGTGTTGGCCTCTCTATTGTGCCTAGGTGGGGCTGCGGCGTGTTGATCTTCAGCGGCGGGCATGACCGAGAAAGTGTGTCGGCCAAATGGGATCAAGCGTCTTTGGGTAAGATGGTGCACCCTGCGGAAGTTAATCTATTCGGATAGCCGTGATCTTGATATGCAGGGCGACTTGGAGTTGTACCTTGAGCTTATGACAACTAGAACCGGATACTTGATAAAACACACCCTTCCAAGTGCGGATACAACGGTGGTCACTCTCTCGGGGATATGAGGAGGGATCGCGGGTAGGATTATTGCTATGTGATGTTACTTGGAGGACTTGATTGTCCTTTTCTACATGTTGCAAGGCGGTGTCGAGCGTAGTCTTCGTTAAGACTAGCTATCCCCTCTTATTACGGCATTCTGCAGTTCAGTCCGCGATATGGCCCTTTACACATATATCCATGCATATGTAGTGTAGCTCCTTGCTTGAGTACTTTGGATGAGTACTCACGGTTGCCTTGTTCCCCTTTTCCCCCTACCTCTACTCGATTGCTGCAGCAGACGATGGAGCCCGGGGCAGAGCGCCACCGCCTATGGCGACTACTACTGCGGAGGTGCCTACTACTACGTGCAGCCGGCGGCGGCGACGAGGAGTAGCTAGGAGGATCCCAGGCGGGAGGCTGCTCCTCTTCGATTTGTATCCCGGTTTGTGCTAGCCTTCTTAAGGCAAACTTGTTTAACTTATATACGTACCCAGATATTGTTGCTTCCGCTGACTTCGTCTATGATCGAGCACTTGTATTCGAGCCCTCAAGGCCCCCGGCTTGTATTATGATGCTTGTATGACTTATTTTATTTGTAGAGTTGTGTTGTGATATCTTCCCGTGAGTCCACGATCTTGATCGTACACATTTGCGTGCATGATTAGTGTCGATTAAATCGGCGTCACATGCCGAATACAACCGGTGGTCGCTCTCTCTCGGGGTTACGAGGAGGATCGCGGGTAGGATATCTTATGCGATGCTACTTGGAGGACTTGATGCGCTCTCTTCTACTGTTGCAAGGCGGAGGTGACGAGCGTAGTCTTTGATAAGACTAGCTATCCCCTCTTATTACGGCTTTCTGCGGTTTAGTCCTTGATATGGCCCTTACACATATATCCATGCATATGTAGTGTAGCTCCTTGCTTGCAGTACTTTGGATGAGTACTCACGGTTGCCTTGTTCCCCTTTTCCCCTATCTCTACTCGATTGCTTCAACCAGACGATGGAGCCAGGGCAGACACCACCGTCGATGGCGACTACTACTTTGGAGGTGCCCTACTACGTGCAGCCGGCGGCGACCGGGAGTAGTTAGGAGGATCCCAGGCGGGAGGCCTGCGCCTCTTCGTCTGTATCCCGGTTTGTGCTAGCCATCTTATGGCAACTTGTTTACTTATGTTTGTACTCAGATATTGTTGCTTCCGCTGACTTCGTCTATGATCGAGCACTTGTATTCGAGCCCTCAAGGCCCTGGCTTGTATTATGATGCTTGTATGACTTAATTTTGTTTTAGAGTTGTGTTGTGATATCTTCCGTGAGTCCACTGATCTTGATCGTACACATTTGCGTGCATGATTAGTGTACGATTGAATCGAGGCGTCTGAGATTAGTATCGAGCCATTGCTGTAGAATCCCCTTTCCAACTCCTTGGCGAAGTCGAGTCTAGTCATTGAAAAACTTTTACTAACATGGTTGTGCGACTTACGGGCCCACGTCGCCATTAGGTGGTATTAGGATCTTTTACTCCTCGATCTTTACTCGGGACTCTGAGCTCTCTTCTATTCGAGTTAAGCGATTTTTACTAAAATCTAACTTTAGGTTCTCGAAAATACTTTCTCCGGAGAGGCCCTTGATCCGGATGATCACCGACTTCACGGAAGATTTGGAGATACTCTTTGATATTCTCGCGAGACTTTGTGCCCATCACTTTTGCTATTCCGACCACCGATAAAACCGTATGGATAACTACTTACACTTGCCATTCATCGATCATCCCCATTGATCTTGTTATTACAAGATACCCGAAGTTTCTCTATTGTTCGAGAATACTTTGTGCCTCTGCCTAGCAGTTCTTTGCCACATGAATTCCCCTTCAAATAAATCCTCACACTTGTCGAGTATCCGCTCATCCCTAGTTGTTCACGTGTTTCACAAAAGTCTTTGAAAAACTATTCAATCCTCCGAAAATCCTTAGCAGCTTATTGCTCTACAAATACTTGTCTGCTTACATTATGGATGCTCCCATATCACTAGCAATATTCACTAGTATCTTTTGACACCGTCATTTTGATCCTATTGCTTCAACATGTGTGCGAATGCACACAATCATCGATCAACCCTTCTAAATTATCTTTCCGGCTCAGATGTCATTTGAACATGAGCTTGTTCTCAACCAATCTATTGGCTGTCGATTGTACCCTTAGGTCTATTGAACTTATCCATCCCTGATTAGAGCGACTGCTTCTGATCCTTTGTTTTGGAAATCGAAATTCCTTTGTTATCTAAGCATCGAATTATTCAGATGTTCTATAATATGATGCCCGTGCATTCTTCTTCCTCTGGTTGAGTACCTATGCTCACATCAGATCCCTTGTGGACCATCGGTTCCTTTGTTGGATTTTATCCGACAGTGTCCTTCATATTGAATAACCTTGAGAGCCTTTCCATGGGTATATAATGCCTTTGGTAAATTGTATCATCTTCTTTAGAACAATGCTCTACTTTCGAGCTTGTATTATTTACCTCGAAGTTTGTGGGATATGTTAAGTAAGATGCCCTGATGGGTTGAACCTATGCCTTCCTTAAAATGTGTGAACTCGAAAGTTTTCACGAGTCATACTCTTCGGTGCTTCGCTAGATAAAATTTCAGCACTACAACTTCTTGAAAATGAGAAGTGAATGAAAGGTTATGCATTGGAGAAGTGGGAGTCGACCTTGAACTTTGTGTTCATGCCCATGGACACGATGCTGATCTTATCATGGATGCTTCTCTTAAACGCTCTCTGGTATAAGTTCATCTTATATATGGGAATTGGTCTTTTGCAACCGTGGTTCCGACCATATTTTCTTCTTGATTCCATTTCTTGGACATGTTAGAGTACTTGCCTTCTGAGAGCAATACCTAGTCCAACCTCTATTTTGATCTACCTTGAGTATTACCCCACGGTATCTCGAGGATATCAACCGATTCGATTACATCTTATGCATTCACGATGAAGTAGTGCCTTTCCCGTCATAGTCACTCCACGGGTTACGGGTTGTCGTCAGCGAGAACACCGATTAGTGAATCGAATCACCCTGTGATTCAGTACTTCTAGTACTTTGTGTTGAGGAGTTTAATAATCCTTCAAGTCATTCCTAGCCTTATCGGCTATATTATTATCATACAAAATTTTAAGCTGTGCAACCTGGTCCTTCTTAGGAGCACAACTTTCGACGATGAGCTAGACTTACGTCGATCTTCCTTATTCGAGTTTGTGTCGTACCCTTGGTTCCAATAACTTTTAAGCTTCATCATCCTTTGACTTGATGTTATCGCCAATCGATTACATCTTCTCGTAATCCCTCAACAAATGTGTCGTGATCATCATCAGTATTCTGAGCTTTTCCAAGATATCAATTGAATTCATGATGAGAAATACCATCCTTGCCTTGATGATTTTTGTTGTCATCGACCACTTTATTGCCTTCCCTCCAACACAAAACTTAGTTTTGTGTTGTACCTTGAGTTCCTTGCTATCCAACTTATGTTATGATCTACCGCGGAGTATTACCATCCTTGATGTCAAGAATGTTGTGAGGATTGCTCCACCTCTTAAGAAATTCTTGGTATGGTGATACTTCTCACCATCATCATTCTTCCTTGGTCCCCGTGTTGTTTTAACCAGCATACCAATAGATGTTGTTTGAGTTACGTACTTCTAGCAACCCTATTGCTTTGAAGTTAACGATCGGCAGTTCGTTCTTAGACCTTTGATTATTGAATCGTCCCTCTAACATTGATCTTGCTGCCTAAGGTCATATTTGGGCACACCTTTCAACTAATGATTGATGGTGTATGTTTTCCTCGAGCATACAACATTATATCATTTCAATCAACAAGTGTCATCTTCTTGTTCACATTATTGTGGAAATCCATCCGTTTGGAATTCTCGATGAATTGTCATTGAGCCCATCAGCCACCTCCTTATCCTCACCTTGGTTTAATGATGAACTATTGCTTGGAACCCGCTCCCATAGTTCATTTCACGAGAATCTTGCAATGTCATTTAAATCGATTTGTGTTGCACCTTTTCGCTCGGACCCCCAGTGTCGAGGTATTATGACACCAATTGGATATGAATCTCGGTCGAGATATGATGGTTGGGACAACTTTCCAAGGGTTATGATGTTGATCCTTTGATGACCCGGTAACATGATGTCATGCCTAGCACCCCCACCCCGGTGGAGGACCTATCATTATAATTTCTTTTGCAAGATAACCATTCTTCACGGAGGAAATTGTAAGACTTATCCTACAAGTTGTTCCAAATGGATCCTTCCTATATCAAACTCGGCCCTTGATTGAAACACCATGTCAATGCTATCTCGAAGCATGTCGTGGTACTCGATTTTCAACAAGAACATTTGAAGCCCAATGCTAAATGTTTCTTGCTCAATTATCAAACACCGATGTATGGGTAATGTCATGAAAATTCTCTCCCCTACCTAAAGAGTTTTCTACATTATATCCTGTCATGGATATCATGCTACCTTATCCTTGGGAAGGATATACCCCTGAAATATGTGTTTAAACACATTTTCCTTTCCATTATTACATTTAACCTGATGATCACATTTTCCTTTCCATTGGTTTGTTTGACCTTCCTTGTGATATATATAACCTAAGCAGTAATAATTTACTTCTTATGTAAACACCTCGGTGTACAACTCTGCCAGTGAGACCTGTTACTTTTGTTGATGACATTTGGTAACCACCGATGGGCGAGAACTTTGCCTAATGGTCCGCCTCGTTCAGCGAGCAGGGAAAGCAGTTCTCTTCGTCCCTACGCCCTTAGTATCGACATTGTTGCCAACATAAGCGATAAACTAACCTCGACATGTCTTGCTATCATGACCGTGCAAGATGTCACCGCCCTTCCTACTTTTAACCCACATGGTGGGCCCATAACCACAGTTCCACAGGATCGAAACTGACTCTCCTGTACACCCCGGTTTCCAAAGTTATTCCCCACGCTTGACCGTATGTAATTCACGGGTCACCTTCCTAATGCTCTATTACGGTATCGGGCGCAATACTTACTCTCGTTGCTCGAACCCCTTTCTCCTCCGGTTCATACTTGAGCAACTATCTATCCGCTTGGAATCTCTTATTGAACCTTCATACCTTACTCTCGACATATTTTATTGGTTCAATTCGAGAGGTACTCTTACGCTCATTCATGGGTTAACCCAGATTGTTTCCCTCATCGGCGATTACATCGTGGCGAGCTGCCCTTACCTATTAAATGAAATGCGTTGGGTTCGAAGAAAGGGCGACTTCGCCGTGATGACTGAAGCGGAGAAATAAAGGCGTCAATGTAATGGGTCGACCTCTTGAGAAGAGCAAGCAAAAGCGAGAAGATTCGTTAGGATTTCGTAACCAGACCTTTCCCCTAGTCCCCTCTTAAATCTCGGGGCGAGATTTCTTGTAATGGAGGAGAATTGTGGCCTTGGGTAATTAAGCTGCAATAAACCCCTGCTAATGAAGCCACGTCACCTCGGTTCTTGTTGTTAATCTTGTGTTAGTTCAAAAGCGGTTCAAATTCAAATTTAAACTTAAAGGCAAACAACAAAGGTTTTCAAAAGTTAAAACTAAAATGTTAGAGAGGTGACATATAATGCATAGGTAATTATGGTGATGAAACCACATTTTTATAAAATGTTTAAATGGTCAAAAGTAAATAAAACAGCAGCAAAAGAAATTAATTAAATGCCTTTTGTATTTTGTAAAATATTAAACTATTTTATTTAGCTGTCCAAATTAATGTGGCAGTGGTATCTTTAACATACCATATTTAGGTGTTGTTCTCACATTCTACAAAATAGAAATAAATTAATAATTTAATAAAACCGAAAAGAATAAATAAAAGAAAAGGAAAAAGAAAAAAAAGAGCAACCCCCCCTTTGGGCCTCGGCCCGGCGAACCATCAGGCCCCAGGCAGCCCACTCGCCCGTGCATAACCCCCACTCCCACTCGGCGAACCTAGCGCCCTCCCCCCCGTCGCTCGATCTCCACCCTCTCCCTCCAGCGCCGCAGAAGAGCCCCCGCCTCCCCCCGATTCCCCTCTGCCTCCCTCCTCGTCGGGATCGAGATCGAGGCTCGATCCGACCGCGCCGCCCGTTCACCCGTCGCCCGCCGTCGCTAACCGCCCGCCCGTTGCCTCCCGACCTAGGCGGCGCCTCGCCACCTCGGCGTCGTCGACCAGAACCACGCCGCCCGTCCGAGACCGCTCCGTCGCGGATCTCGGTGGACTGCCTCGTCCCCTTCACCCGCGCCGCCGCTGGACCTCGCGGAGCCTCCCCACGGACCTCGTCGTCTCCTCCCGAGCCCCCTGCCCTGTCCCTACATCAGCGGTGAGGCCCCGGCCTCCTCTCCCTTGCCCCGCGTTCACCACGACCTCGCCGCACCACGGCCGAGCCTTGCAGCAGCGCCTATGTCCGGACCACACCCACATCGCCCGCGTGCCGGCGCTCGCGCTCCGGTCCGCACGCGCCCGCACCCCGCGCCTCCCTCTCTCCCTCTGTCCCCGTCCCCTTGCTCGTGCTCCGCTGTGCCCCCTGCTCACCCTGTTCACCGCGCCTCCCCTGCTCGTCACCGTCGCGTCGTGCCACCGCCCAGCTCTGCCCGCCCGACCAAGCGATCTTGTGGTGCTCCTCGTCGCCGAGCGAGTCGCCGCCTCCCGCTCCGTCTGCCGTGGTCACGCCACAGCACATGCTGCATGGCGGCCACGCTGGTCGTGCCCGGCCGTGGCAGCATGGGCGGTGCCCGATGGGCTGGCGCCCGCGATGCCGTTAAGGCTATGCCTGCCTTGGCGCCAGATTGACCGCTAAGGCCTTTGGCCTTGACAAAGGGCCCCGACCCGAGCGAAAAAAAAAAATAATAATAATAATAATAATAATAATAATATAATATTAATATTAATATTAATATTAATTAATTAATTAACAAAATTAATTAACTTAATTAATTGAGTTTAATTAACTTTGATCAATTAACTAGACTAATTAACACCTTAGTTAGTCTTAGACAATGAGTGGGACCCACATGTCGGTTTGACTAGGTCGGTGACTAGTTGATTCTTGACATCACCACGACATCATCTGATGTCATAATTGCATTTTCTAATTAAATTAATTTTGTTAATTCTAGAAATGAATTAAAAACTTTGAAAATTAATATTAAATAAACCGTAACTTCGGATGAAAATACTTTGTACATGAAAGTTGCTCGAGCAGCGAGGCGAATCCGGATCGCAGCCCGTTAAATCGCCATGCGTCCCTAGCATAGTGAACCTGCAACATTTCACCTCCGGTTCATGTCAAAAAGCGAAACACGGGAATACTTTCCGGATGTCCCCCTTCAGCGGTATCACGGATACGCGTTAGAACACGCCTAGCATCACGCTTTGCTTTGTCATGCATCGTCATGCATCTGTTTGTAAATATTCATTGTTTCTTCCCCTCTTCTTCCGCTGAACACGAGACCGAAGCTGCTGCTGCTGCCGGTTCGACTACGGAGTTGGCGACCCTTCTCTCTTGCGAGCAACCGGCAAGCCCCCTTTGCTCACGGATATCGCCTACTCTTCTCTATCTGCTTGCATTAGAGTAGTGTAGCATATTCTTGCTTTTCGATTATTCCTATCTTGCTGCATAGCTTTGTCCTTGCTACTCTTGTTGTTACCTTTACACGCTATCCTCTTGCTTAGTATAGGATGCTAGTGTTCCATCGGTGGCCCTACACTCTTTTAAATCGCCATGCTATATTCTTGGGCTGTGATCACTTGGGAGGTGATCACGGGCATATCTATATACTTTACCTTTGTTACATTACAGTGTGATACTGTTGGAGATGGGGGCTGAAAGGACGGTGGCTCCATCCCGGTAGAGGTGGGCACTGGGTTCCCACGGCCCCATTGTTACTTTAATGGCGGGCGGCAGGGCAGGTTGAGACCGCCTAGGAGAGAGGTGGGCCTGGCCTGTTCGGCGTTCGCGGATACTAACACGTTTAACGAGATCTGGGTATTTGATGCGAGTCGGCCATTTGGTCTATCGCACTAACCATCTCGTGGGAGTAGTTATGGGTATCCGGCGTCGTGGTATCGGCCGAAGCCTTCGTGGCGTCGGCCGGCGGCGGTAGCGCGGATTGGCTGGAGCGCTTGTAGGCTGGAGTGCACTTCGGCCGCCCCGCATAGCGTCTTGGTGTGCATTGGGCGATGGGCCCGGACCACTGCGCTTAGGTTTGAACCGGCGTGCTGGCCTCTCTGTTGTGCCTAGGTGGGGTTGCGGCGTGTTGATCTTCTGCGACGGGCATGACCAGGAAAGTGTGTCCGACCAAATGGGATCAAGCGTGTTGGGTTATGTGGTGCACCCTGCGGTGGTTTAATCTATTGAATAGCCATGATCTTGATAGCAGGGCGACTTGGAGTTGTACCTTGACCTTATGACAACTAGAACCGGATACTTAATAAAACACACCCTTCCAAGTGCGGATACAACCCGGTGGTCGCTCTCTCTCGGGAGTTACGAGGAGGATCCTGGGTAGGATTATGCTATGCGATGCTACTTGGAGGACTTGATCTGCTCTCTTCTACTGTTGCAAGGCGGAGGTGACGAAGCGTAGTCTTGATAAGACTAGCTATCCCCTCTTATTACGGCTTTCTGCGATTCAGTCCCGATATGGCCCTTTACACATATATCCATGCATATGTAGTGTAGCTCCTTGCTTGCGAGTACTTTGGATGAGTACTCACGGTTGCCTTGTTCCCCTTTTCCCCTATCTCTACTCGATTGCTGCAGCAGACGATGGAGCCGGGGCAGGCGCCACCGTCGATGGCGACTACTACTGGAGGTGCCCTACTACGTGCAGCCCGGCGGCGACCGGGAGTAGTTAGGAGGATCCCGGGCAGGAGGCCTGCGCCTCTTCGTCTGTATCCCGGTTTGTGCTAGCCATCTTATGGCAACCTGTTTAACTTATATGCGTACCAGATATTGTTGCTTGCGCTGACTCGTCTATGATCGAGCACTTGTATTCGAGCCCTCGAGGCCCTGGCTTGTATTATGATGCTTGTATGACTTAATTTTGTTTTAGAGTTGTGTTGTGATATCTTCCGTAAGTCCACGATCTTGATCGTACACATTTGCGTGCATGATTAGTGTATGATTGAATCAGGCGTCTGTCTCCGGAAGGCATCCTGTTTCTTCCACTTCCACCGGTAACTTTACTTGGAGCTATATTTTATTCACCACATGATATGTGTTTTGCTTGGGCGTCTTGTATGATTTGAGTCTTTTCTTTTTAGTTTACCACAATCATACTTGCTGTACACACCTTTTGAGAGACACACATGATTGGAAATTATTAGAATACTCTATGTGCTTCACTTATATCTTTTGAGTTATATAGTTTTTGCTCTAGTGCTTCACTTATATCTTTTAGAGCATGGTGGTGATTTTGTTTTATAGAAACTATTGTTCTATCATGCTTCACTTAGATTATTTTAGAATCCTACAAAACAGCATGGTAGTTTGCTTTAATAATAATAGGCATACAAGGTTAGTAAAAAATCTTATGAGTGTGTTGAATACTATGAGAAGTTTGATGCTTGATAATTATTTTGAGATATGAAGATGGTGATATTAGAGTTATGCTAGTTGAGTAGTTGTGAATTTGAGAAATACTTGTGTTAAAGTTTGTGATTCCCGTAGCATGCCGTATGGTGAACCATTATGTGATGAAGTCGGAGACATGATTTATTTATTGATTGTCTTCCTTAGGAGTGGCGGTCGGGGACGGCGATGGTCTTTTCCTACCAATCTATCCCCTAGGAGCATCGCGTAATACTTTGCTTTGATAACTTGTAGATTTTTGTAATAAGTATATGAGTTATTTATGACTAATGTTGAGTCCATGCATTATACGCACCTTCTTCCTTCCACCATTGCTAGCCTCTCTAATACCGCACACTTTTCGCCGGTATCATACACCCACCATATACCTTCCTAAAAACAGCCACCATACCGACCTATCATGGCATTTCCATAGCCATTCCGAGATATATTTCCATGCAACTTACCACCGTTCCGTTTACTATGACACGCTCCATCATTGTCATATTGCTTTGCATGATCATGTAGTTGACATTGTATTTGTGGCAAAGCCACCGTTCATAATTCTTTCATACATGCCACTCTTGATTCATTGCATATCCAGGTACACCGCCGGAGGCATTCATATAGAGTCATATTTTGTTCTAAGTATCGAGTTGTAATTGTTGAGTTGTAAGAAAATAAAAGTGTGATGATCATCATTTTTAGAGCATTGTCCGAAGTGAGGAAAGGATGATGGAGACTGTGATTCCCCCACAAGTCGGGATGAGACTCCGGACGAAAAAAAAGAGGCCATAAAAAATGATGAGCAAAAAAGAGAGAAGGGGCAATGTTACTATCCTTTTACCACACTTGTGCTTCAAAGTAGCACCATGATCTTCATGATAGATAGTCTCCTTTGATATCACTTTCATATACTAGTGGGAATTTTTCATTATAGAACTTGGCTTGTATATTCCAATAATGGGCTTCCTCAAAATTCCCTAGGTCTTCGTGAGCAAGCGAGTTGGATGCAGACCCACTTAGTTTCTTTTGTTGAGCTTTCATATACTTATAGCTCTAGTGCATCCATTGCATGGCAATCCCTACTTACTCACATTGATATCTATTGATGGGCATCTCCTTAGCCCGTTGATACGCCTAGTTGATGTGAGACTATCTTCTACTTTTTGTCTTCTCCACAACCACCATTCTATTCCACATATAGTGCTATGTCCATGGCTCACGCTCATGTATTGCGTGAATATTGAAAAGGTTTGAGAACGTCAAAAGTATGAAACAATTGCTTGGCTTGTCATCGGGGTTGTGCATGATTTAAATATTTTGCATAGCCAGACTATATGATTTTGTAGGGATAACTTCCTTTGGCCATCTTATTTTGAGAAGACATAATTGCTTAGTTAGTATGCTTGAAGTATTATTATCTTTTATGTCAATATTAACTTTTGTCTTGAATCTTTCGGATCTGAATATTCATACCACAATTAAGAAGAATTACATTGAAATTATGCCAAGTAGCACTCCGCATCAAAAATTCCGTTTTTATCATTTACCTACTCGAGGATGAGCAGCAATTAAGCTTGGGGATGCTTGATACGTCTCCAACGTATCTATAATTTTTGATTGCTCCATGCTATATTATCTTCTGTTTTGGACATTATTGGGCTTTATTATTCATTTTTATATTATTTTTCGGACTGACCTATTAGCAGGAGGCCCAGCCTGATTGCTGTTTTTGCCTATTTGAGTTTGCGAGAAAAAGAATATAAGCGGAGTCCAAGCGGAATGAAACCTTCCGGAACATGATTTTGGAGCGAACTTGATCCAGGAGACTTGGACCCTCGTCAAGCAACCAACAGGGAAGCCACGAGGTGAGGCGTGCCTACCCAGGCGGCATACGACAAGGAAGCTAGGAGTATTCATGGGAGACCCGCGCCGGGAGGAGAAGGCGATGAAGCCAAGGAGATTCATTACGAAGACTACATTACCATCGACGACACCGACTCCGACCCTGATGGTAGTGATGATGATTATGAAGACGAAGCTGGAGCGGACATCATGGAGTCTTCCACTGATCAAAATTTCTAGATGACCACCATATCATTAGTAGTATTTCCCCCATGTATATAGTAGTAGTCGGAGCACTTTTGTAACAATAGTTCTAGACCGTTTGTATGCCCTTTCTTGAATTGTTTTGGTGTGATATGAATGTGTTTGTATCATGTGCATATGCGTAGTGCTTTCTCACTTGACCTCATTCTATTCTCAACTCTCCTCTCTAAACCCATCAGATGCCTCCGAGGGCGTGATACGGTTTGTCTTCCCACCGGAGATCACTCAGTTGATCCAGCAGCAGAATGCCTTGATACAGCAACTAGTCCAGAACCAAGGCAACAACAACAACAACAACAACAACAACAACCCTCCACCACCACCTCCAGTTGACAACTTAGCCCATTTTTTGAGGTTGCAGCCGCCGGTGTTTTCCAGTAGCACCGAGCCAATAGTTCTTGATGACCGGCTCATGAGATTGGAAGGAGATGACCACCGCAGGTTGCAGATCTTTGAGAAGGTGTGTTTTGCCACACCAATTGGATGGACCAGCAGCCCCATGGTGGGAGAATTATACAGCCACTTTCCCTATACCAATGTCACTTGGGATCAGTTTCAACAAGCATTCCACACTGCACATGTCTCCACTGGAGCTATGAACATGAAAAAGTGTGAGTTTAGCAACTTCATGAGGAAACCGTCTTGTGGGGCAGTATGTGGAAGAGTTCATAAGTTAGCTCGATGTGCCCAAGATGATGTAGGCCACAGATGCATGGCGGGAGAAGTTTATGGAAGGGTTGAATGATGATATGAGCATGCAGTTGATGGTGGCAACATTTGCAAACTACCGAGGAGCTGGTAGGCAGGGCTCTTATGATTGAAGGGAAACAACGGCGAGATAGAGAGCCACAAGAGGAAGTATGGACAAGGAAAGTACAGTGCGGAGCTCGTGAAGCCCGTTTTACCCGAACTCGGGGATATACCCATAACCATGGAGGCCATACCCATAATGGAGGAACTCGCATAACCACAATGGCCCGAGAATGGGAATGGGAATGGAGCAGTAGTGATCGAACCGCTCCAATCCAGCCACACCGCCCGAGAAGGATCTAAGTCACATTACTTGTTTCAAGTCGGGAAGGCTGGACACTCATGCTGAATGTTACGAAGCAAAAGAATGGTAATGGCAATGGAAGCTCACGGGAAGAAGCCCAACCCTTTCAGCAGGGGACAAGTGAACCACGTTAACGTGGAGGAGGTTGAAGAGCAGCTGATGCGATTATCGGTAAGTTTTGGTTAATACATTTCTGCAATTGTTCTTTTTGATCTTGGTGCATCGCATTCATGTTGGAAATATGCCCTAGATGCAATAATAAAGTGGTTATTATTATATTTCCTTGTTCATGATAATTGTCTATTGTTCATGCTATAATTGTGTTATCCGAAATCGTAATACATGTATGAATACATAGACCACAACATATCCCTAGTGAGCCTCTAGTTGACTAGCTCGTTGATCAATAGATGGTTACGGTTTCCTGACCATGGACATTGGATGTCGTTGATAACGGGATCACATCATTAGGAGAATGATGTGATGGACAAGACAATCCTAAGCATAGCACAAGATCGTGTAGTTAAATGCGCTAAAGCTTTTCTAATGTCAATTATCTTTTCCTTAGGCCATGAGATTGTGCAACTCTCGGATCTTGTAGGAATACTTTGGGTGTGCCAAAAGTCTGGCGTAACTGGGTGGCTATAAAGGTGCACTACGGGTATCTCTGAAAGTGTTTATTG
Organism: Aegilops longissima; assembly: GCA_021605205.1. Lineage (NCBI taxonomy): Eukaryota > Viridiplantae > Streptophyta > Magnoliopsida > Poales > Poaceae > Aegilops > Aegilops longissima. The sequence goes on from JAHIAM010006759.1 coordinate 19,460, forward strand.
GATTGGCACGAATCGAGGCTGGGATTTGTCACTCCGTGTGACGGAGAGGTATCTCTGGGCCCACTCGGTAGGACATCATCATAATGAGCTCAAGTTGATCACGGGATGATGTGTTACGAATGAGTAAAGAGACTTGCGTAGCGAGATTGAACAAGGTATAGGGATACCGCGATCGAATCTCGGGCAAGTATCATACCGATAGACAAAGGGAATTGTGTACGGGATTGATTGAATCCCCGACATCGTGGTTCATCCGATGAGATCATTGTGGAACATGTAGGAACCAATATGGGTATCCAGATCCTGCTATTGGTTATTGGCCGGAGAGGTGTCTCGGTCATGTCTACATGGTTCCCGAACCCGTAGGGTCTACACACTTAAGATTCGGTGACACTAGAGTTGTTATGGGAAATAGTATGTGGTTATCGAATGTTGTTCGGAGTCCCGGATGAGATCCCGGATGCCACGAGGAGTTCGGAATGAGTGCGGAGGTGAAGATTTATATATGGGAAGTCGTCATACGGTCACGGAAGTATTCGGGGTTTGCGGTATTGTCACGGGACCACCGAAGGGTTCGAGGTCCACCGGGAGGTCCACCTGCCTCGGAGGGCCCTATGGGCTGTATGTGTGGGGAACCAGCCCCTAAGCGGGCTGGGTGCCATCCCCTAGGGCCCATGTGCTAGGGTTGGGGGAACCCTAAGGCGCCCCCCTTGGCTTCAGGGGCAAGCCCCTCCCTTGGCCGCCCCCTCTAGATCTCATCTAGAGGCCGACCCTTCCCCTTCTCCCTATAAATAGGGGAGGAGGAGGGCAGCAACACCTCATCAGGCGCAGCCCTCCTCCTCTCAACACCCCTCCTCCTACCTTGAGCTTGGCGAAGCCTCTTGGGAGGCGCAAGCTCCACCACCACGCCATCGTCTTCTTGGAGTTCTTCCCCAACTTCTCCTTCCCCTTGCTGGATCAACAAGGAGGAGCGTCCCCATGCTGCGTGTGTTGAGCAGCGGGCGCGTTGTTCGGCGCTTAGATCATAATCAGCCGTGATCTGAATCGCTGCGAGTCGACTCCTTCATTCGCGTTCTTATGGCAGCTTCCGCATCCACGATCTTCAAGGGTATGAAGATACACTCCCTTTCTCTTGTTGCTAGTCTCTCCATAGATTGATCTTGGTGATGCGTAGAATTTTTGATTTACTGCGATCCCCAACAGTTGGATCATGAGCTATGTCACGCCCAATATGCGACCCTATCCAAAAGGAACTCGAAGGTCCCACCAAGGATAGACCCGCATATTGAAACACTTTTGCAAGGTGGATATCATGACATCAACATTACATAATACATAGGGATACAACCAAGACATACAATGTCACATGAATACAACATCATATACAAGATCAACATCCGACTACGGATGAAACATAAATAAACTCAAGCGACATCCACCCTGCTAGCCAGGCTGCCGACACGGAACCTATCCCACGATCGAAGAAGAAGCGGAAGAAGAACTCCAAACAAGCAAACATCGCTCTCGCGTCCTGATCATCGCATAACCTGAACCTGCAAGCTGTTGTGGAGTAATCAGTGAGCCACGAGGACTCGGCAATCCCATTACCATGGGTATCAAGACTAGCAAAGCGTAATGGGTAAGGAAGCGGTAAAGTGGTGAGGTTGCAGCAGCGACTAAGCATATATGGTGGCTAACATACGCAAATGAGGCGAGAAGAGAAACAAAGGGCGATCGTCAACTAGTAATGATCAAGAAGTGATCCGAACTCCTACTACGTCGGACATAACCCGAAACCGTGTTCTCCTCTCGATCAACCCGAAAAGAGACACTCACGAGTTACGCTTTACGGTTGGTGTATTTTAGAAGAGTTTGCTTCAAGTTTACTACAACGGATATTAACAAATTCCCATCGCCACATAACGGCGGGCACGGCTCTCGAAAGTTTATACCTGCGGGGTGTCCCAACAAGCCCATGATAAGCTCTCGCGATCAGCGAAGGATATTCCTTCTCCCGGAAGACCCGATCAGTCTCGGAATCCGGCTACAAGACATTCGGCGATAATAAAACAAGACCAGCAAAGCCGCCGGATGTGCCGACAAATCCTGATAGGAGCTGCACATATCTCGTTCTCGGGGCACACCGGATGAGCAAGATGGCGGGTTGGCATAGACCACAGTTGCCCAGTAGCCGGACATCGCTTCGGTTTGGACCAACACTCAGAGAGAGAACTGGCCGGGGGCTAAAATAAAGATGACCCTCGGGCTCCGAGCAAAGGGAAATAAAGGGCATAGGTGAGGCAAATGGTAAAACCAATGTTGGTCCTTCTTTGGGCGAGTCTTATTCAAAGCGAACTGTCAAGGGGTCCCATAAATCACCCAACGCGTTAGGGACACAAAATCCGGGAACATAATACCGATATGGCCGAAACTAGAGCGGCAAGAGTGGAACAAAACACCGGGCATAAGGCCGAGCCTTCCACTCTTTACCATGTATATAGATGCATTAATAATATAAGAGATATTGTGATATCCCAACATAAACATCATCCAACATGGAGCAATCTTCATCTTCACTGCAACTAACAGCGCTATAAGAAGTCTGAGCAAAAGCGGTAACATAGCCAAACAACGGTTTGCTAGGAAGGGTGACAAGGTTAAAGGTTCATGGCAATTTGGGAGGCTTGAGCATGAAGTGGTAGGTAAGGCAACATAGCGATAGAGCGAAGCAACTAGCATAGCAATGATAGTAATGAGATCAAGGTGACGGTCATCTTGCCTGAAATCCCATAAGGAAGAAGAACGAGTCCATGAAAAAGATGAAGCCACGAAGGCAGAACCAAGCGTGAGCGAGCGAATCCTCACGATCATAGCAAGCAGGAACTATCGAGAAGAAGCACACAACATGGTAAACACGACTACTACTGCAGGGTGCCTACTACTACGTGCAGGCCCGGCGGCGACCAGGAGTAGCTAGGAGGATCCCAGGCGAGGAGGCTGCTCCTCTTCGATTTGTATCGGTTGTGCTAGCCTTCTTAAGGCAAACTTGTTTAACTTATGTGCAGATATTGTTGCTTCGGCCGACTTCGTCTGATCGAGCACTTGTATTCGAGCCCTCGACCCCTGGCTTGTATTATGATGCTTGTATGACTTATTTTATTTGTAGAGTTGTGTTGTGATATCTTCCCGTGAGTCCACTGATCTTGATCGTACACATTCGTGCATGATTAGTGTCTGATTAAATCGGCGTCACATGCAGATACAACCGGTGGTCGCTCTCTCAGGGTTACGAGGAGGGATGGGTGGATGTCTTATGCGATGCTACTTGGAGGACTTGTGCGCTCTCTTCTACACATTGCAAGACGGAGGTGACGAAGCGTAGTCTTTGATAAGACTAGCTATCCCCTCTTATTCGGCTTTACGCAGTTTAGTCCTTGATATGGCCCTTTACATATATCCATGCATGTAGTGTAGCTCCTTGCTTGCAGTAGTACTTTGGATGAGTACTCACGGTTGCCTTGTTCCCCCTTTTCCCCTATCTCTACTCGATTGCTTCAACCGGCGATGGAGCGAGGGAGCCGACACACCACCGTCGATGGCGACTACTACTGCGGAGGTGCCCTACTACGTGCAGCCCGCGGCGGCGACCGGGAGTAGTTAGGAGGATCCCGAGCGGGAGGCCTGCGCCTCTTCGATCTGTATCCCGGTTTGTGCTAGCCATCTTATGGCAACTTGTTTACTTATGTTTGTACTCAGATATTGTTGCTTCCGGCTGACTTCGTCTATGATCGAGCACTTGTATTCGAGCCCTCAAGGCCCTGGCTTGTATTATGATGCTTGTATGACTTAATTTTGTTTTAGAGTTGTGTTGTGATATCTTCCGTGAGTCCCTGATCTTGATCGTACACATTTGCGTGCATGATTAGTGTACGATTGAATCGGGCGTCTGAAGTTAGTATCGAGCCGATTGCTGTAGAAATCCCCTTTCCAACTCCTTGGCGAAGTCGAGTCTAGTCATTGAAAACTTTTACTAACATGGTTGTGCGGCTTACGGGCCCACGTCGCCATTAGGTGGTATTAGGATCTTTTACTCCTCGATCTTTACTCACGGGACTCTGAGCTCTCTTCTATCGGTTAACGATTTTACTAAAATCTAACTTTAGGTTCTCGAAAATACTTTCTCCCGGAGGCCCTTCATCAGATGATCACCGACTTCACGGAAGATTTGGAGATACTCTTTGATATTCTCGCGAGACTTTGTGCCCATCACTTTTGCTATTCCGACCACCGATAAACCGTATGGATAACTACTTACACTTGCCATTCATACGATCATCCCCATTGATCTTGTTATTACAAGATACCCGAAGTTTTCTCTATTGTTCGAGAATACTTTGTGCCTACTGCCTAGCAGTTCTTTGCCATGAATTCCCCTTCAAATAAATCCTCACACTTGTAGTATCCGCTCATCCTAGTTGTTCACGTGTTTCACAAAGTCTTTGAAAAACTATTCAATCCTCAAAATCCTTAGCAGCTTATTGCTCTACAAATACTTGTCTTGCACATTATGGATGCTCCCATATCACTAGCAATATTCACTAGTATCTTTTGACATTATCATTTTGATCCTATTGCTTCAACATGTGTGCGAATGCACACAATCATCGATCAACCTTCTAAATTATCTTCCGGCTCAGATGTCATTTGAACATGAGCTTGTTCTCAACCAATCTATTGGTCATCGATTGTACCCTTAGGTCTATTGAACTTATCCATCCCTGATTAGGCATTGCTTACGATCCTTTGTTTTGGAAATCGAAATTCCTTTGTTATCTAAGCATCGAATTATTCAGATGTTCTATAATATGATGCCCGTGCATTCTTCTTCCTCAGGTTGAGTACCTATGCTCATCAGATCCTTGTGGACCATCGGTTCCTTTGTTGGATTTTATCCGTGTCCTTCATATTGAATAACCTTGAGAGCCTTTCCATGGGTATATAATGCCTTTGGTAAATTGTATCATCTTCTTTAGAACAATGCTCTACTTTCGAGCTTGTATTATTTACCTCGAAGTTTGTGGGATATGTTCGTAAGATGCCCTGATGGGTTGAACCTATGCCTTCCTTAAAATGTGTGAACTCGAAAGTTTTCACGAGTCATACTCTTCGGTGCCGCTAGATAAAATTTCAACACTACAACTTCCGAAAATGAGAAGTGAATGAAAGGTTATGCATTGGAGAAGTGGGGTCGACCTTGAACTTTGTGTTCATGCCCATGGACCGATGCTGATCTTATCATGGATGCTTCTCTTAGCGCTCTCTGATAAGTTCATCTTATATATAGAATTGGTCTTTTGCAACCGTGGTTGACCATATTTTCTTCTTGATTCCATTTCTTGGACATGTTAGAGTACTTGCCTGCGAGCAATACCTAGTCCAACCTCTATTTTGATCTACCTTGAGTATTACCCCTGGTCTCGAGGATATCAACCGATTTCATACATCTTATGCATTCACGATGAAGTAGTGCCTTTCCCGTCATAGTCCTCCACGGGTTACGGGTTGTCGTCAGCGAGAACACCGATTAGTGAATCGAATCACCCTGTGATTCAGTACTTCTAGTACTTTGTGTTGAGGAGTTTAATAATCCTTCAAGTCATTCCTAGCCTTATCGCTATATTATTATCATACAAAATTTTAAGCTGTGCACCTGGTCCTTCTTAGGAGCACAACTTTCGACGATGAGCTAGACTTACGTCGATCTTCCCTGATGATTTGTGTCGTACCCTTGGTTCCAATAACTTTTCGCTTCATCATCCCTTTGACTTGATGTTATCGCCAATCGATTACATCTTCTGTAATCCTCAACAAATGTGTCGTCATCATCGGTGATACGAGCTTTCAAGATATCAATTGAATTCATGATGAAATACCATCCTTGCCTTGATGATTTTTGTCATCGACCACTTTATTGCCTTCCTCAACACAAAACTTAGTTTTGTTTTGTATATAATTCCTTGCTATCCAACTTATGTTATGATCTACGCGGAGTATTACCATCCTTGATGTCAAGAATGTTGTGAGGATTGCTCCACCTCTTAGAAATTCTTGGTATGGTGATACTTCTCACCATCATCATTCTTCCTTGGTCCCGTGTTGTTTTAACCAGCATACCAATAGATGTTGTTTGAGTTCTGTACTTCTAGCAACCCTATTGCTTTGAAGTTAACGATCGGCAGTTCGTTCTTAGACCTTTGATTATTGAATCGTCCCTCTAACATTGATCTTGCTGCCTAAGGTCATATTTGGGCACCTTTCAACTAATGATTGATGGTGTATGTTTTCCCGAGCATACAACATTATATCATTTCAATCAACAAGTGTCATCTTCTTGTTCACATTATTGTGAAATCCATCCGTTTGGAATTCTCGATGAATTGTCATTGAGCCCATCAGCCACCTCCTTATCCTCACCTTGGTTTAATGATGAACTATTGCTTGAGACCCGCTCCCATAGTTCATTTCACGAGAATCTTGCAATGTCATTTAAATCGATTTGTGTTGCACCTTTTCGCTCGGACCCCAGAGTGCGGTATTATGACACCAATTGGATATGAATCTCGGTCGGATATGATGGTTGGGACAACTTTCCAAGGGTTATGATGTTGATCCTTTGATGACCGGTAACATGATGTCATGCCTAGCACCCCCACCCCGGTGGAGGACCTATCATTATAATTTCTTTTGCAAGATAACCATTCTTCACGGAGGAAATTGTAAGACTTATCCTACAAGTTGTTCCAAATGGATCCTTCCTATATCAAACTCGGCCCTTGATTGAAACACCATGTCAATGCTATCTCGAAGCATGTCGTGGTACTCGATTTTCAACAAGAACATTTGAAGCCCAATGCTAAATGTTTCTTGCTCAATTATCAAACACCGATGTATGGGTAATGTCATGAAAATTCTCCCCTACCTAAAGAGTTTTCTACATTATATCCTGTCATGGATATCATGCTACCTTATCCTTGGGAAGGATATACCTGAAATATGTGTTTAAACACATTTTCCTTTCCATTACATTTTAACCTGATGATCACATTTTCCTTTCCATTGGTTTGTTGACCTTCCTTGTGTATATATAACCTAAGCAGTAATAATTTACTTCTTATGTAAACACCTCGGTGTACAACTCTGCCAGTGAGACACATTACTTTTTGTTGATGACATTTGGTAACCACGATGGGCGAGAACTTTGCCTAATGGTCCGCCTCGTTCAGCGGCGAGAAGCAGTGGGTCTTAGGTAGGAGGGACAATCTGAAGTCCTCCAAGTAACATCATATAGCAATAATCCTACCCGGCGATCCCTCCTTATCCACGAGAAGGCGACCACCGGTTTATTCGGCACTTGGAAGGTGTGTTTTATCAAGTATCCGATTCTAGTTGTCATAAGGTCAAGTACAACTCCAAGTCGTCCTGTTACCGAAGATCACGGCTATCCGAATAGATTAACTTCCCTGCAGGGTGCACCATCTTACCAACGCTTGATCCCATTTGGCGGACACACTTTCTTGGGTCATGCCGGCGCGGAAGATCAACACGTCGCAGCCCACCTAGGCACTGCAGAGAGGCCAACACGCGGTCTAAACCTAAGCGGAGTGCAGGCCCATCGCCATGAGCACACACACTGCGTTCTGGCGACGAGCAGACCCAGCCCTACAGGCGTTCGTCCAATCCGTGGCCGCCCTCGTCGCTGACGTCTGAAGTGCCGGTGATACCACGGCGGGATACCCATAACTACTCCAGCGTAGATGGTTAGTGCGTATAAGCTCGTAGCCAACTCAGATCAAATACCAAGACCTCGTTAAGCGTGTTAAGTAACGCATGAGAAAGCGAGGCCAGGCCACCTCTCTCCTAAGCGGTCTCAACCTGCCTGTCGCTCCGCCTCAAAGATCCACTGCGGGTGCTCCATCGGCCGACCCGACTTTAGTCTCCACATGTATCATGTATAAGTATATAGTATATACCGTGATCAACTCCGAGTGATCACGGCCCGATAATATAACACGGCAGACGGACATGAATTTAGGGCCACGAGATGAAAGTACTAGCATCCTATACTAAGCATATAGGATTGCGGTAAGGTAACTGAAGTAACAAGGCGGCTATGCAGCGGTATAGGAGTATCTGAAAGCAGATAACATGCTATACTACTCTAATGCAAGCATGTATAGAGAAAAGTAAGCGATATCGGTGATCAAGGGGGGCTTGCTGGTTGCTCTGGCAAGAGAGAGGTCGTCAACTCCGTGGTCGAGCCACAGCAGCGTCGGTCTCGTAGTCTACGAGAGAAGAGGGAAGAAACAATGAATACCAAGTAAGCAGGTGCATATCGATGCATGACATGCCAAGAAGCGATGCTAGGCGTGCCCTAACGTGGTATGAAGTCTTGGTTAAGGAAACATCAGGAAAGTATTCCGGTGTTTAGTTTTTGAGCGGAAGGGCGGAGGGAAAGTTGCAGGTTCGATAGGTTAGGGGTGTGTGGCGGACGAGCGGACTGCGTGTCGGATTCGTCTCGTCGTTACGAGCAACTTTCATGTTGAAAATATTTTAATCGAGTTACGGATTAAAAGATATGATTTTAAAAGATTTTAATAATTTAGGAATTTAATTAATTAATTAATTAATTGAAGAATGGAATTATAGCGTCGACATGATGTCATCTTGCGTCGGCGATCAACAGGGTTGACTAGGTCAACCTGACATGTGGGTCCCGTTAGTCATACTCTGTTAACTAATTAACCTAGCTTAGTTTAATTGCAGTAGTTAATTAGGTTAATTAGTCATTGGTTAATTTGAGTTAATTAGATTAATTAATTACTTAATTAATTAATTATTTTATTCATTTTTTTTAACTAATTTCATTTTCCTTTTCTTTTATTTTAATAAAAACTTGCAAGGGTGGGGCCCCGGTGTCATCTTTTCGGTGCCCGGTGGAATTTGGGCCGGTCAAGGCCCTTGGGGCCCTTGGGCCTGATGAACCCAAAAGTGGGGCTAGGCCCGGCCATCGCCACCGGGCACGGCCCGGAACGCCTCCGGAGCCGCCTTCCGGCGGCGGCTCGGGAGGTGCAGGATTTGCCTAGAAGTGCGGGGCCGTGGCGGCGGTTCGCCGTGGCCGGTCATGCGTCCAACCATGGGCGGCGTGGTTGTGACGGGGGCAGTCGGCGTCGAGGTCCGCATTCGCGGAGTTGGCGGGGCGAAATTCGGCAAGGGAGAATCGAATGAATTCTTCGCTTCGGTTGGCCTTGTTCAGTGGCGAGGTAAGCCCTTCAGGCGGAGTTGGGAAAACAGCGATGAAAGGTGGCCTTCGGCCCATTGAAATCCGGAGGAATGAGAACGGGGAACGGCCCAAGTCGAGAAGAAAAGGTTTCCCCTTGGAAACACGAGGGAGGGAGGTCAGGGGGAACCAGGCAACAGGAGGCCAGGCGGCAAGGGCGGGGGAGGAAACTAGGGGAGGGGGCCGATGGGGGAAGGAGAGCTCAAGGGGGCCGGGGGTCTATAAGGCGGGGCTCGAGGATGGTGGTGGCGACCGGTGAGGAGGAGGCGGGCCGGTTGGGCGTCAGGGCGGATCCGGTGGGGGGGTGAGGGCGACCCGAGCCCTTCGCCCGTGCGGCAGTCGAGGAGGAGGGAGGAGGTCGGTCAGGCGGCGTGGGTGTTGGCGTGGGGAACAGGGATCAGTCGGCTCCGATGGAATTTGAGGGAGGAAAAGGGGATCTAGGGAGGGAAGTGGGTGGCTAGGGTTAGCCGGCCGGGAGGGGTGGATAAGGGGGGGCAGCCGGTTGGGCGGGCAGAGGGCTGGGGTTGGGCCAGTGGGCTTGGCCCGGTTGGGCCGATAGAGAGTTTCTCCCCACTCCTTTTGTTTTATTTTTTTCTTATTTTTCTTTTTCTTTTGGTTTATTTAAAATATCTAAACACTTTACAAAAATGTGACCCACCTTAATTAACTTTGGAATATTAGACAACCCCGAACATTTTAGTTTTAGTTTTGAAAAATTTTATCGTTTGCTTTTTTTAAATTTGAATTTGAACGGGATCAAACCAGCGTGAGTTTAGTCCAATAACCAGGTGATTCTTTGTAGCTTAATTGTCCGGTGTTAAAATCTCCTCCACTACAAAAATCTGTCCGAGATTTAGGAGGTAGAAAGGAAAAAAGCGTGGGGTATTCATCTGAAAGCGATCCTCGCGTTCCCAAGTGGCCGTCTTGAGTGATTCGACCCGGACCTTTGAGAACTTGATGGCCTTGGCGTGTGCGGCGTTCGGCTTGTTAGAATCGGACCGGATGCTCTTTATAGGAAGGTCTGTTGCAATTCGAGCCTTCATGGTCCCTTTCTCCGGATTGGGTCCTTGAAGCGGCGTCGGAGTTGTGACCGTGGAACACCGTGAACTGAGAGAGGTTGCGGGAGTTCAGTTGATAACTTTTCCATGCCTTTCCGGAATAGTGAATGGGCCAATATAGGAGGAGCTAAGCTTGCCCTTGATCCCGAAGCGGTGAGCACCCTTCATTGGTTAGCGAAGATAGGCCTTTTGCGAGTTGATAGACCATGTCTTTATGATGGCGATCATAATTACTCTTTTAGCGTGGTGGCGGTCTTGAGATTCTCGGAATAATCGGACTTGTTCTTGGCATGTTGGATAATATCCGGACGAAGAGTGGGCGTTCCCATTTGACCCGTTCGGAGGGTTGGACTTTCATCCATATAACACTTGAAGGGGCCATCTTGAGACTAACGTAGCTATTATTATAAAGAACTCAGCATCGGGAGAGATTCCTCCCATTTCTTGCGGAAGCGACCAACTTCGAAGCATGTCTTGAGAATTTGGTTGACCTTCAACTTGCCCTTGATTTGCGGGATGAAGCGCGATCTTGAAAGATAAATGAGTACCCTGGCTTCTTGAAAACTTGCCCGAATCTTGAAGTGAATAAGCTGCCACGGTCGAACGATAACCGTGGAATACCAAGTGAAACAATTCTGGACATATAGGCGTTGCAAGCTGACTAGCGTTGATCGTTTCTTTGACCGCCGGAAAATGAGCAACTTTAGAAAGCGGTCAATGGCGAAAGAATAGCATCATTACCTTTTTGCGATTTGGGAAATCCGGGGGAAGTCCATTTCAACATGGTCCCATTTCCATTCAGGAATAGAATGGGTTGCGAGTTCCGGCAAGCCTTTGATGTTACGCTTTGATCTGACCAAGCGTCACACTCGGCAACATAGCGAGCAATGTCTTGCTTCATATTAGACCACCGAATCTCGGCGAATGTCTTGATACATCTTTGTACTACGGGATGGATACATAGGGTATCATGAGCTTCTTTCATAATTTGAGTCATATTCAGGTTTTCCTTCTTACGGCACCACTAAGGCGGCCTTTGAAGTACAAAGGCGCCATCATCGGCAATAGTGAAGAATGAGGATTTCCTCTTTGAGTCTTGCTTAATCTTGTAGACCAGTCAAATCCCCATTGTCTTTATGGTGCCCGAGATCGGGTTCAAAGCCGGGTATAGAGGAACCACGGGAACAACACGGAATTCATCTTGCGGAACTCCGGGAGGAGGGGGCCAAGTGCACCGGAGGAACAATATGGAGGTTCACTTTCGAATTCTTCAACAAGTGGGGCTGGTTTTGAACCGAAGGTGGTTCTTGATAAACTTGCGGCTCAAGGCCAGCCATTACATTAGCCTTCAGGCTAAAAATACCAAATCAAAGTGCAGATCTCCATCCATCTCTGTTGGGAGGTTCAGGTCAGGCTGAGTAAACAGATACTTCAGACTTTGGTGGTGGGTGAAGATCTACAAGCGATTACCAGAAGGTAATGTCGCCCTTTGCTTTAGTGCATGAATGAACAGCCAGCTCGGGTCGTGGTGGGTAGTTCTCTTGTTGGGCAATTGCCGAGGCATAAGCAACCACTTTGGCTCTTGCATTAGGACACCGCCTAAACCTTGGCGAGAAGCGTCGCGATAAATTGAAGTTCCTTCTTAGTATCCGGGAGGAGCTAGCAGGGGCAAAGTCAACTTGTCTTTGAGTGCCGAAACTTTCCGACATTATCATCCATTGGAATTTGGCGCCCTTATACCGGGTTAGTCGGAGGCCGCAATCTTGGGAAGTTCTCGGCGAATTGGGACAAAGCTTGGCGAGGCCGAAAACTTTGACTTAGCGTTCTTGGGAGGAGTCAATCGGAATAGCCTTTGAACTCTTCGGGGTTGGCAACAATACCATCCTTAGAAATGACATGCCCAAGATAGGTTCCGGGAAGCCGGAATTCACATTTGGAGAACTTGGCATAGAGTTGATGCCTCGTAGCTTTTCGGCACAAAGGCGAAGATGTTGACATGTTCCTTCTTCATTCTTGGAAAAGATCGGATATCATCCGGATAAACCCCGACGAACTTGTCGAGGTAATCCATGAATATATAGTTCATCGAGGAGGTGGCTGGAGCATTGGTTAAGCGAAAGACATGGCGGTGTACTTTGTATGAACCATAACGAGTTCCAAAATGCGGTCTTAGGGATATCCTCCTCACGAAACGGATCTGGTGGTAACCCAACCTCAAGTCGAGTTTGAAACCGGGGAACCCAGCCATTGATCATAAAGATCATTGATCCGGGGAAGAGGATACTTTGAATGGTAGCTTGATTTATGGGACGGTAGTCTTGGACCAATCGGTTTGTCCCATCCCTTCTTGACAAAGAGAAGGTTGCTCCCCAAGGTGAAACAACTTGGGCGAATGAAACCACTTTGAAGAGATTTGTCGATTTCCTCCTTGAGCTCAAGGAGTTCATGGTGACATCTTGTAAGGAATTTGGCTATAGGAGTGGTGCCGGTTTCAAGTCGATCCAATTTGACAGCTCTAAAGGGGAATCCCAAAGTTCTTAACAAAGGCGTCTTGGAAATTAAGCACGGGAATGTTTTCAATACCCTCGAGGGTGCGGCGTTCAATGCATTCAATGCATAGAGCCTTGCCTCGGCATTTTGCACTAGATGAGCTTGGTAAGTGACTATTTCATCGAAGGGTGTAGCAGATGGGCGGTCTTATGGCGCAAACTATGGGCGTATCGCCTTTAACCAATTCATTCGAAATGAGGTCGATGCTACAAGACTTGACACGATGGGGAGACAAAAATTCCAGTCCCGATTTCCAGGAGGGCGTCGTTGCAAATCATGGAGGTTCGACATTGGCCCGAGGTGTGTACTAATAGGAAGCATTCATGTCTTCACTTTTAATCCATGCATGAATGCAAAATCTTGGACATGAATGAATCGATGCCCCTTATCAAATAAAGGCATCTGGTACTGAATTTCGAAGGTACCCATCACGGTGGCAGGCTGGTCTTGAGCTTCATTAGGATCAACGTGGTTGGCTGGAGCTTGACCATAAGACTTGGCTGTGTTGTTGCGAATGCAGGTGTTTCCACGACCAGCTCTTTGGAAGAAACCTGATTACGGTTTGGTTGCATTCTCTTCGGTGCCCGGTTGTCCCTTTGAAGCACAAGCCATTATTGGGGGTGGGAACAGGGCTTGGGGTGGTGGGCTGGAAGCTTTGGCTGCTTAGTTGTAGGCGGGGCGGGTGCGATAGTTCTGCCTTGGAGCGGTGCATTGGCTGGTACATCTTGTTGGAATCCATATCTTGCGCCTGCGAGGGCGGGCGAAAGATGAGCCCGTGTCGCAGTTCCTTTTTAGGCTCTGGTATTCCTGAGACCAGTTTGACATTGATAAGCTTTGTTCACCAAGGTGGCAAAATCAGCAAGTCGTGCACGGTCGGAAGCTTGATGTCGACTTGAAGGCAATCCGGAACTTCTCCGTCTGCGTGCATCGGTTGCAATGTCCTCTTGACATAAGCGAGACAAGTCCGGGAACTCTCGTTGATAAGCTTAACAGTTTTGTTGCCTTGGGTGAGGTTCGAATTCACGCTTCTTCGGTCCATGACCCCTTGAGGATGGCGGCCGACACGGAATGGCGGTGATGAGTGTTCCAGCGGTCGCTGTGGTTGTCCACCATTGAGCTGGGGTCCCTTGGGAAGGAGAAGCAAAAGTGACATAGCGGGGGGCTACATCGGACTCCATCTCATAGGTGATGTCAAGGCGTCATACATCCGGGTGGGTTGAGCTCGGTACCTGGGTTGATATGAAATCTCGAGTTGTTCCGTTTGGGTGTTGGTTCATATTGGGGAGGCAGGCCATCATGTTTCCATGAGCGGCGATTCATCTCAAGCTGTTGGATCATACCAGCCATGTACTCGGTGGTGGAAGTTGCCACCCGACCCGACCGTGCCTAACCATCCCCTATTTATATAACGGGTATTCAGCATTTGAGAAATTAAGCAAGAGGCGGAATCATTCATGTGAAACAGCATAATGAAACGTATGGGAACTCTATGTGGCATATCTTCAAAGGGTCTGTGGTTCATAATAGAGGAACATAGCTAAGACATCATAAGGGGACACCCAGGCTCTGGGAATACACAACACTAACAAGCAATTACATAGTCCCAGCTGTGCGGAGGGCTTTGAAAAGATATGCGGGATAGCCTCCCGTGGTGACACAGGGCCCCGGATACTGGTCTGAATGGCTCTGGCGGGAAAGGGCCAATGGAATACCTCCCCTAACCACACCCAAAGGGCATCCCAGTTGGCTGGGTAGTCGGAAACGGGTCTCCCGGTCGGACAAAGGGGCATTAACGTCGAACGCGTAAAAGGTGGCGGGGAGCAAGTGGCGAAACTCTTGCCACCGCCCACGGGCATGGCAAGGTTCTTTGGAGATCCTGGCACACCGTCTGATGAACAATCATTAGCGGCCCACGGGTATTCCCAGGTGTGCCACCATGGCAAACCGTTTTGCTTTTGCCCCGAAGAAGGTGCGCATCCTATAAAGAACCCCACTGGCTGTCGTGAACCAAGCGGCGCTAACCCATGGGGCAGCATACATGAATCACTCGAGCATGTCGGTCATCACGTATGTATTCGGGCTGTTGGGCTAAGGGGACTCGGTATCCCGGGCTGGGAAAGCTAAGCGGACTCGAATAACACGCGTGACATTTCCCGAAGGGAACGGACATGGGCAAAGTGAAACACATGCCCGATCAAGTGTCCAAGCGGTAGTCTTTGGGCTAGCAGGACTCCGGTGAACCGGGCTTGCGGACTACTATGCTCGAACACGAGACTACATTTCCCCATAGAGAGGCTGCCAAGGATAAACAACTAGTTGGGATCCCAATACCAAGCATTTCAAACATACACAAATATCTCAATATGTTAAATTACGTGGCATCACAACATAACTCCGACTCGAATATTATTCATTAGGCTCGAAGGCGAATTTACAAACATGGGTCTCATGACCCCTTTCAAACATACAAGTCAAAGCACAAGGGAAGCTAATCATGTCGATCAGACAACTATAAATGAAAAAGGTGGAAGCGACTATCTACAAATCTGGGGCACAAGATTGCGAGGTAACAAGCTAAGTCGAAGTCCATGGAACTACTAAGCGGGGCCCTCTCTGCAAAACATAAAATAAGCAACGTGAGTACAATTGTACTCAGCAAGACTTATCAGAACTAACTACATATGCATCATTATCAAAAGGGGTGGTGGAGTTTGTGCACAAGCCAGCTTTGACTCGGTGGCTATCTGAACTCATTGCAAGTAACTCTTTTGAGGTGGCGCCCGAGTCCCTATTCACCATATCAATACACCACTATGGACCGCTCTCGTCTCCCCACGAGCCCAATCCATAGCACTCACGCTTATCTTGCGCATTTTATATCCACTTTCCTTGTCTATGAACTATAGAACCCGAAGTCCTTCTCCTGGACACGGCGAATAGATCATATTAAACCCTGCGGGGTGTCTTCTTCCGCTCTCACCACTTTAAATCGTTTACGACATGTACTCCAACCTTCAGCGGAAGCCCAGCGTGGGTGTCGGCCCACCTACCTAAACCTCAAGTCCCTAGTCGGGTTTTCGCCTATTGGGTTCCATCAGATCCGGGGTTTCCCATCGCCCACGATGTGCGGGGTTCGAGATACCAAGCGGGCTTTCGGTCAGACCCGCAGTGCCTACCCCAACCCACCCCTAAGGTCGCGTTGCATTGGGCATCTACAAAACAGAAACACTTGCAACCCGGAATGAGGACAAGGGTGGTAAAAGGAGAGGTCCATTGGTTTGAACCCAATGCGTGGTAATGGCTATCATGGATCACAAACACAGAACTCAGTTCGAGGGCGGCGCAATGAGACAACCCACCATGTACTCCTACATGGCCTCTCACCCTACCTTTACCGTGTTCCACACTTAGCTCACACACAATAGGACATTTCACCCTTTCCAATTCATTCCGATGAATAGACCGACTCAACTCTAAGCGTGGCAGGCATGACAACAAGCATAAATGAGTAGGCACAACATGGGCTCAAACAACTCCTACTCATGCTAGTGGGTTTCATCTAATTCGTGGAATGAAGGTCATCAAAGGATCAAGGGTTCACTACTGGCAAAAGTAAATTGAATCGTTGTTGTCCTAATGCAATAAAATAGAGCAGGGCGGAGAGTGGGATTATGTCGGAATGAACAAGGGGTTTTGCGCCACTTCGAAGATAATAGTCTTCATCGGTGTCATCGAATAATCATCTGGTACATTCTCTTTGGGAGGGACAAACCGGCAAACAAGAAAACACAATCAATGCAATGCACATATATGATGCATGATCATGTTAAGGTACTGAATTCACCTAATGCAATAATAATCCAAGTTAGTTGGGTGGAATTCAAACAAGGTTGAATTCCAACTCAAAATCTATTTCCTAAATTACCTAATCATGATTCATCCTATTCAGTGATGTTAACTTGTTCAAACATGCATGATCATGGCATAAACAGATTCTTCATATTTTCTGATCATTTATCATATATAAATTATTTCCATCCGATTCGGTTGAATTTATATGATTTTTAGAAGTTTGGGTATTTTAAAATTTCTTGAATTAAATTAAATCCATAAAGGGATTCTTTTTGACGTGTGTGGCGTCCAGGTCAACGGGCGCCCGGTCAAACTGGCGTGTGGGGGCCACCGTCGATACTAACTAAACTAACCTGTTAATGGTACTAAACCGGGTTAGTTAAGTTAATTTAAACCTAACTAGAGTGTTGGCGGGGGGCCCGCAGTGACTCAGTCAATAGACAAACCAGGTCCTTCCCGGGGTTGACCCAGGGCTATGGGGGGCAGAGGCGCGGAGGCAGGTTTCCTCCTCCTGACCAAAGCAGGGGAGGGTGCTCGTGGCCGGGCCGTCGCATCTAGGAGGACTAAGCGGGAGTTTGGGTGGCGGAATCTCGCCCGGTCGAGCTTTGGCGGGCCCGGCGGGCTCTGGGGAGCGACCACGGTTTATGTCGGCACTTGGAAGGTGTGTTTTATCAAGTATCCGATTCTAGTTGTCATAAGGTCGAGTACAACTCCAAGTCGTCACATTACCGAAGATCACGGCTATCCGAATAGATTAACTTCCTGCAGTGCACCATCTTACCCTGCAGCTTGATCCCATTTGGCGGACACACTTTCTTGGGTCATGCCCGGCGCGGAAGATCAACACGTCGTGGCCCCACCTAGGCACTGCGAGAGGCCAACACGCGGTCTAAACCTAAGCAGTGCAGGCCCATCGCCTGAGCACACACACTGCGTTCTGGCTTGACGAAGCAGACCCAGCCTATGAGCGTTCAGATCAATCAATGGCAACGCGCCGCTCGTCGGCCTGACGTCTGAAGTGCCGGTGATACCACGGCGGGATACCCATAACTACTCCCGCGTAGATGGTTAGTGCGTATAAGCTCGTAGCCAACTCAGATCAAATACCAAGACCTCGTTAAGCGTGTTAAGTAACATGAGCATGAAAAAGAGCCAGGCCACCTCTCTCCTAAGCGGTCTCAACACTGCCACGTCGCTCGCCTCAAAGATCCACTCGCGGGTGCTCCATCGGCCGACCCGACTTTAGTCTCCACATGTATCATGTATAAGTATATAGTATATACCAGTGATCAACTCCCGGTGATCACGGCCCGATAATATATAACGGCCAGACGGACATGAATTTAGGGCCACAGATGAAAGTACTAGCATCCTATACTAAGCATATAGGATTGCAGGTAAAGTAACTGTGAAGTAACAAGGGCGGGCTATGCAGCGGTATAGGAGTATCTGAAAGCAGTAACATGCTATACTACTCTAATGCAAGCATGTATAGAAAAGTGGCGATATCTGGTGATCAAGGGGGGCTTGCTGGTTGCTCTGGCAGAGAGAGTCGTCAACTCCGTGGTCGAAGCCAGCCACCAGCGTCGGTCTCGTAGTCTAGGAAGAAGAGGGAAGAAACAATGAATACCAAGTAAGCAGGTGCATATCGATGCATGACATGCAAGAAGCGATGCTAGGCGTGCCCTAACGTGGTATGAAGTCTTGGTTAAGGAAACATCAGGAAAGTATTCCGGTGTTTCGTGTTTTCGAGCGAAGGAGGCGGAGGAAAGTTGAAGAGTTCGATAGGTTAGGGGTGTGTGGCGGACGAGCGGACTGCGTGTCGGATTAGTCTAAATCGTTCGAGCAACTTTCATGTTGAAAATATTTTAATCCGGATTCTGGATTAAAAGATATGATTTTAAAGATTTTAATAATTTACGGAATTTAATTAATTAATTAATTAATTGAAGAATGGAATTATAGCGTCGAGCATGATGTCATCTTGGCGTCGGCGATCAACAGGGTTGACTAGGTCAACCACGACATGTGGAGTCCCGTTAAGTCATACTCTGTTAACTAATTAACCTAGCTTAGTTTAATTAACAGTAGTTAATTAGGTTAATTAGTCATTAGGTTAATTAATCAGGATTAATTAGATTAATTAATTACTTAATTAATTAATTAGTTTTATTCATTTTTATTTAACTAATTTCATTTTCCCTTTTCTTTTTATTTTAATAAAAACATTCTGGGGGTGGGGCCCCCGTGTCATAGGCTTTTCGGTGCCCGGTCGTGAGTGGTGGGTCAAGCCCTTGCCCGGGCCCTTGGGGCCACTGAGCTGATGACCCAAAAGAGTGGGGCTAGGCCCGCCCGTGGCGCCACGAACCTTGGCCGGGAGGCGTCTGGAGCTGCCTCCCGTGAGCCAAGCCTTGGCGGCGCGGCTCGGGAGAAGTGCAGGATTGCGCCCTAGAAGTGCTGGGCCGTGGCCAGTGGCGTTCGCCGTGGCTCGGCGTCGCGATCCAACCATGGGCGGCGGTGGTTGTGTGTGACGGAAGCAGTCTAGCGTCGAGGTCCGCATTCGCCGGAGTTGGGCGGGGCAGAAGTCAGCGGCAGGGGAGAATCGAGTCGAGAAGTCGTTCATGGCTCGGTTGGCCTTGTCGAGTGGCGAGAGTAAGCGGCCGAGAGGCGGAGTTAGCGGAGCGATGATAGAGCGGTGGCGCTCGGGCCCATTTAGTCATGGCGAGATGAGAGGGGGCAGGAGCAGGCCAGCGTCGTCGAAGGAAAGGGCCTCGCCCGTGGCGGAGAGCACGAGGAGGGGAGGTGGCGCTGGCGCAGCAGCTGACAGGAGGCGAGCTGACAGCGGCGTTCGGGAGGAACTAGGGGAGAGGGGCCGATGGGGAGAGGAGAGCTCACGGGGAGGCCTTGGGGTCTATGAGGCGGGCTCGAGGATGGTGGTGGCGACCGGTGAGGAGGAGGCGAGGCGGCGGTTGGGCGTCAGGCGGATCCAGTGGTGAAGGTGAGGGCGACCCAGCCCAGCTGAGGCTTCGTGGCTGACAGTCGAGGAGGAGGGAGGAGGTCTGGTCAGGCGGCGTGGGTGGCTGGCGTCGGTGGCAGACAGGATCAGTCGGCTCCGATCCGAGACCGTGAGGGAGGAGAAAGGGGATCTAGGGAGGGAGAGTGGGTGGCTAGGGTTAGCCGGCCAGGGAGGGAGTGGATAAGGGGGGCAGCGGTTGGGCGGGCAGAGGGGCTGGCCGGTGGGCCGGAGTGGGCTTGGCCCGGTTGGGCCGATGAGAGGTTTCTCCCCACTCCTTTTGTTTATTTTCTTTTCTTATTTTCTTTTTCTGTTTTGGTTTATTTAAAATATCTAAACACTTTACAAAATGTGTACCCACCTTAATTAACTTTGGAATATTAGACAACCCCGAACATTTTAGTTTTAGTTTTTGAAAAATTTTTATCGTTTGCTTTTTAAATTTGAATTTGAACAGGATCAAACCAGCGTGAGTTTAGTCACGATAACAGGGTGATTCTTTGTAGCAATTGTCAAGGTGTTACAAATCTCCTCCACTACAAGAAATCTCGTCCGAGATTTAGGAGGTAGAAAGAAAAAGCGTGGGGTATTCATCTCGAAAGCGATCCTCGCGTTCCCAAGTGGCCGTCTTGAGTGATTCGACCCTTTGGACCTTGAGAACTTGATGCAGCCTCCGGCGTGTGCGGCGTTCGGCTTGTTAGAATGCGGACGGATGCTCTTTATAGGAGAGGTCTGTTGCAATTCGAGCACTTCATGGTCCCTTTCTCGGATTGGGTCCTTGAAGCAGCGTCGGAGTTGTGACACGTGGAACACCGTGAACTGAGAGAGGTTGACGGGAGCTCAGTTGATATGCCACTTTTCCATGCCTTTCGAGAATAGTGAATGGGCCAATATAGCGAGGCTAGCTTGCCCTTGATCCGAGCGGTGAGCACCCTTCATTGGTGTAGCGAAGATAGGCCTTTTCGCCGGTTGATAGACCATGTCTTTATGATAGCGATCATAATTACTCTTTTAGCGTGGTTGAGCAGTCTTGAGATTCTCGCGAATAATGCGGACTTGTTCTTGGCATGTTGGATAATATCCGGACGAAGAGTGGGCGTTCCCGATTTGACCAGTTCGGAGGGTTGGCACTTTCATCCATATAACACTTGAAGGGGCCATCTTGAGACTAAGCTTGATAGCTATTATTATAAGAGAACTCAGCATCGGGAGAGATTCCTCCCATTTCTTGCGAAGGAAGCGACACAAGCTTCGAAGCATGTCTTGAGAATTTGGTTGACACGTTCAACTTGCCCTTGTGGCTGCGGATGAAGCAGCGATCTTGAAAGATAAATGAGTACCCATAGCTTCTTGAAAACTTGCCAGAATCTTGAAGTGAATAAGCTGCCACGGTCGAGCTGATAACAGATGGAATACCGTGAAGTGAAACAATTCTGGACATATAGGCGTTGCAAGCTGACTAGCGATGATCGTTTCTTTGACCGCCGGAAAATGAGCAACTTTAGAAAGCGGTCGATAGCGACAAGAATAGCATCATTACCTTCTGCGATTTGGGAAATCCGATGGCGAAGTCCATTTCAACATGGTCCCATTTCCATTCAGGAATAGAGATAGGTTGCGAGTTCGGCAAGCCTTTGATGTTACTGCTTTGATCTGACGGCAAGCGTCACACTCGGCAACATAGCGAGCAATGTCTTGCTTCATATTAGACCACGAGAATCTCGGCGAATGTCTTGATACATCTTTGTACTACGGGATGGATACATAGAGGCGTATCATGAGCTTCTTTCATAATACGAGTCATATTCAGGTTTTCCTTCTTACGGCACCACTAGGCGGCCTTTGAAGTACAAAGGCGCCATCATCGGCAATAGTGAAGAATGAGGATTTCCGTCTTTGAGGTCTTGCTTAATCTTGTAGACTTCAGAGTCAAATCCTGCATTGTCTTTATGGTGCCTACAGATCGGGTTCAACAGCCAGGGTATAGAGGAACCACAGGAACAACGGAGATTCATCTTGCGGAACTCCGGAGGAGGGCGAGTGCACCGGAGGAACAATATGGAGGTTCAGCTTTCTGAATTCTTCAACAAGTGGGGCTGAACTTTGTGAACTGAAGGTGGTTCTTGATGAACTTGCGGCTCAAGGCATCAGCCATTACATTAGCCTTACACGGCGTATAAAAATACCAAATCAAAGTATGCTGTGATCTCCATCCATCTCTGTTGCGGAGGTTCAGTGCAGCTGAGTAACAGATACTTCAGACTTTGGTGGTGGGTGAAGATCTACATAGCGATTACCGAGAAGGTAATGTCGCCCTTTGCTTTAGTGCATGAATGACAGCAGCCAGCTCGAGGTGCGTGGCTGGGTAGTTCTCTTCGTTGGCATGGTGTCCGAGGCATAAGCAACCACTGCTCTTGCATTAGGACACCGCCTAATCACCTGCGAGAAGCGTCGCATGATAAATGAAGTCCTTCTTAGTATCGGGAGGAGCTAGCAGGGGCAGAAGTCAACTTGTCTTTGAGTGCTGAAACTTTCGACATTATCATCCATTGGAATTTGGCGCCCTTATACGGGTTAGTCGGAGGCACAGCAATCTTGGAGAAGTTCTCGACGAATCGTGACAGCATTGGCGAGGCAGAAAACTTGACTTAGCGTTCTTGGAGGAGTCAATCGAATAGCCTGAACTCTTCGGGGTTGGCAGCAATACCATCCTTAGAAATGACATGCCCAAGATAGGTTACTTGGGAAGCCAGAATTCACATTTGGAGAACTTGGCATAGAGTTGATGCTCTAAGTAGCTTTTCGGCACAAAGGCGAAGATGTTACGACATGTTCCTCTTCATTCTTGGAAAAGATCAGGATATCATCCAGATAAACCACTGACGAACTTGTCGAGGTAATCCATGAATATATATAGTTCATCGAGCGAGAGAGGTGGCTGGAGCATTGATTAAGCGAAAGACATGGCGGTGTACTTTCGTATGAACCATAATGAGTCACAAATGCAGTCTTAGGATATCCTCCTCACGAACTTACGGATCTGGTGGTAACCCAACCTCAAGTCGAGTTTAGAGAACATTTGACGAACCAGCAGGTTGATCATAAAGATCATTGATCCGAGGAAGAGGATACTTGTTACGAATGGTAGCTTGATTTATGGGGCGGTAGTCTTGGACCAATCAGGTTCGTCCCATCCTTCTTCTTGACCAAAGAGAGAAGGTGCTCCCCAAGGTGAGCAACTTGGTAGAATGAAACCACTTTGAAGAGATTTGTCGATTTCCTCATTGAGCTCAAGGAGTTCATCGGTGACATCTTGTAAGATAAACGGCTATAGGAGTGGTGCACGGTTTCAAGTCGATCCACAGATTTGACAGCTCTAGCGGGGAATCCACAGAAGTTCTTGAACAAGAGCGTCTTGGAAATACATAAGCAGCGGGGAATGTTTTCAATACCCTCGAGTGGTGCGGCGTTCAAGCCATTCAATGCATAGAGCCTTGCCTCGACATTTTGCACTAGATGAGCTTGGTAAGTGACTATTTCATCTGAAGGGTGTAGCGAGATGGACGGTCTTAAATAAGCAAACTATGGGCGGTATGCGCCTTTAACCAATTCATTCGAAATGAGTCAATGCTACAAGACTTGACTGTACGATGGGAGAGACAAGGAATTCCAGTCCTTGATTTCAGCGAGGGACGTCGTTACAAATCATGGAGGTTCGACATTGGCCCAGCGAGAGTGTGTACTAATAGTGAAGCATTCATGTCTTCACTTTTAATGCCATGCACATGAATGCAAAATCTTAGAACATGAATGAATCACTGATGCCTGTATCAAATAAAAGCATCTTGGTACTTGAATTTCGAGAAGTGTACCCATCCACGATTGCGAGGCTGGTCTTGAGCTTCATTCGGATCAAACGTGGTTGGCACTGAGCTTGACCATAAGACTTGGCTGTGTTGATTGCGGATGCAGGTGTTTCCACGGCCAGCTCTTTGGAAGAACAGTTTGATTACAGTTCTGTTGCATTCTCTAACCGCAGTTACAGTTTGTCCGCTTTGAAGCACAAACCATTATTGGGGGTGGGAGCAGGGCTTGGGGTGGTGGGCTGGAAGCTTTGGCTGCTTAGTTGTAGGCGGGGCGAGGTGCGGTATAGTTCTGCCTTGGAGCGAGTGCATTAAGGCTGGTACATCTTGTTGAGAATCCATATCTTGCGCTTCTGCGAGGGCGGGCGAAAGATGAGCCCGTGTCGCAGTTCTTTGTTGGAAGCTCTGGTATTCCTGCAGGACCAGTTTCGACATTGATAAGCTTTGTTCACCAAGGTGGCAAAATCAGCAAAGTCGTGCACGAAGTCTGAGCTTGATGTCGGACTTGAAGGCCGAATCACGGAACTTCTCTGTCTGCGTGCATCGGTTGCAATGTCCTCTTGACATATAGAGAGACAAGTCCGGGAACTCTAGTTGATAAGCTAACAGTTTTGTTGCCTTGGGTGAGGTTCTTGAATTCACGCTTCTTCGGTCCATGACCCCTTGAGGATGGCGGACCGAGAAGCAGCAAGGAAGTCGGCGGTGATGAGTGTTCCAAGCGAGTCGCTGTGGTTGTCCACCATTGAGCTGCGGGTCCCTTGAAGGAGAAGCAAAAGTGACATAGGCGGGGGGCTACATCGGACTCCATCTCATAGGTGATGTCACAGGCGATCATTGACATCCAGCGGCTGGGTTGAGCTGCGGTACCTGGGATTGATATGAAATCTCTGAGTTGTTCCGTTTGGGTGTTGGTTCATATTGGAGCGAGAAGCAGGCCATCATGTTTCCATGAGCTGGCGATTCATCTCAAGCTGTTGGATCATACCAGCCATGTACTCGGCGGTGGTGGGAAGTTGCCACCACGACCACGACCAGCTAGCTAACCATCACTATTTATATAACGAGGTAGTTCAGCATTTGAGAAATTAAGCAGAGGCAGGAATCATTCATGATGAAACATGCATAATGAAAGCAGCATGATGGGAACTACATAGTAGTGGCATATCTTACAAAGGGATCATGCATAGAGTTCGATACATAGAGTTAGATACATAGACTAAGACATCATAAGTGACACATGAGCTCATGGCGAATACATCAAACACTAACAAGCAAGTCTACATCAGTCCCAGCGGTGCTGCGGAGGTAGCTGTAGCTGAAAGCGATAGTCTGACGGGATAGTCCTCACGTCGGTGACACAGGGACCCACGGATACTCGGTGCTGAATCGGCGTCGAATTGTTGAAGAGGCCAAGTGCGGAGAGATAGCCTCCCGTCGTAACCGACACCACAGGGCATCACGGATCCTGGCTGGTGATCGCGGCGAACGCGGCGGCTCTCGGATCGGACAAAGGGTGCATTAAGCATTCGAACTGCAGTAAAGGACGGCGGGTGATGTACAACTCGTGGCGAGCTCGGTTAGCTCGATCCAGCCCATCAGCATGCGGAACAAGGTTCTTGTCGGGACCCGATCCTAAGTCACATCGATCTAGCATGTAGTACATCATATCACTTCTTGCGGCCTCACTTACGGTATCCCCACAGATGTCAGCCTTACCATGGCCGAGGACCGTTTCGTCTTTTGGCTCACGTATATGATAGTGTCGCTAGCATCCATGTGAACAAGAACACGGGCCGACATGGCTGATCGTGAACCCAAGCGGCACTAACCTATGGGGACAGGCATACATGAAACACGCCGAGCATATCGGTCATCAACATATGAACTTGAGGCTGTATTTGGGCTATGTGAGACTCCATTATCCGGGCTGTAGCGAGCTAAGCGAGGAGATCAGAAGTATCACCCGTGACATTTCCCGAAAGAGACGGACATAAGGCAGCAATAGATCACATGCCCGGCCGATCGAGTGTCCAAGCAGTAGTCTTTGGGCTAGCGAGGGACTCCAGTGAAGCAGGGCTGTAGCGGACTACTATCATTTCAGGCTGCGAGACTACATTTCCCCATATGAGAGGCTGCCAAGGATAAACAACTAGTTTGTCGGATCCCACACATACCAAGCATTTCAAACATACACACAATATGCTCAATATGTTATGCATCTGACGTGGCATCACAACATAACTCTGACTCAGAATATTATTCATTAGGCTCCAGGCGAGATATTACAAACATGGGTCTCATGACCCAACTTTTCGAACATACAAGTCAAAGCACAAGCGGAAGCTAATCATATCCAGATCTGAGACAACTATAAATGAAAAAGGCTGAGAAGCGACTATCTACCAAATCTGCCCGAGGCACAAGATCGTGTAGTGAGGTAACAAGCTAAGCGTCGAAGTCAAGTGGAACTACTAAGCGAGGTAGCGTCTCTCTGCAAAACATAAAATAAGCAAGCGTGAAGTACAATTGTACTCAGCAAGACTTACATCGAGAACTAACTACATATGCATCATTATCAAAAGGGGTGGTGGAGTTTGGCTGCAGACAAGCCAGCTTTGACTTCGGTGGCTATCTGAACTCATTTTGCCAAGTAACTCTTTTGAGGTGGGCGCTACGAGTCCACATATTCACCATATCAATACACCACTATGGACCGCTCCGTCTCCCTCACGAGCGCATCCATAGCACTCACGCTTATCTTGCGCATTTTAGAGTATCCACTTTCACTTGTCTATGAAGCGTGATATGAACAACGAAGTCCTTCTCGTGGACACGGCTATTGAATAGATCATATTAAACCCTGCGGGTGTACTTCTTCTACGCTCTCACCACTTATGCGTCGTTTACCGACATGTACTCGGCAACCTTCAGCGGAAGCCCAGCGTGGGTGTCGGCCAGCGAGCCTACCTAAACACTCAAGTCCCTAGTCCAGGTTTATCGCCTATTCGGGTTCCATCCATGAGGAGTCGGCCGAGGTTTCCCATACAGCCCGAGCGATGTGTGCAGGGGTTCCGAGATACCAGCAGGCACTTTCGGTACCGAACCCACGGTGCCTACCGCAACACAACCCACCCCTAAGGTCAGCGTTGCGTAGGCATTGACATGCTACAAACACGAGAAACTACTTGCAACTCCGGCTGAGGACAAGGGTGGTCAAGAAGCGAGAGGTCCATTGGTTTGGGCCCAATGCGTGGTAGTAAGCTGTATCATGGATCACTAACACAGAACTTCGGTTCTGAGGCCGGCTGCAATGAGACAACCCACCATGTACTCCTACATGGCCTCTCACGCTACCTCTTACCAAATCGTGTTCACACACTTAGCTCACACAATAGGACATGTTCACCAACTCCAATTCATTCCCGATGAATCGGACCGACTCAACTCTAAGCGATGGCAGGCATGACAACAAGCATAAATGAAGTAGGCACAACATGGGCTCAAACAACTCCTACTCATGCTAGTGGGTTTCATCTAATTCTTGTGGAATGACGAGGTCATGCAAAGGATCAGGGGTTCAGCTACCATGACAAATATGAGTTGAATCGTTGTTGTCCTAATGCAATAAAATAGAGCAGGAAGCGAGAGAGTGGGATTATGTCGGAATGAACAAGGGGTTTTGCTTACAGCATACGAAGATAATAGTTCTTCATCGGTGTCATCGAATAATCATAAATCGGTACATAAATCTCTTTGGGAGGGACAATTACAAAGCAAACAAGAAGAGCACAATCAATGCAATGCACATATATGATGCATGATCATGTTAAGGTACTGAATTTACCTAATGCAATAATAATCCAAGTTAGTTGGAGTGGAATTCAAACAAGGTTGAATTCCAACTCAAAATCTATTTCTAAATTACCTAATCATGATTCATCCTATTCAGTGATGTTAACCTGTTCAAACATGCATGATCATGGCATAAACAGATTCTTCATATTTTCTGATCATTTTCATATATAAATTATTTCCATCAGAATTACGGTTGAATTTATATGATTTTTAGAAGTTTAGGGTATTTTCTGAAATTTCTTGAATTAAATTAAATCCGAAAAGGGATTACTGCGTCGACTGACGTCAGTGTGGCGTTGAGCAGGTCAACAGGGCAGTCGAGGTCAAACGGCGTGTGGGGCCACCGTCGATGACTAACTAAACTAACCTAGTTAATTAGTACTAACTTTTGGGTTAGTTAAGTTGAGTTTAAACCTAACTAGAGTGGTTAGCAGTAGGCGGGGCCCATGTGAGCTCAGGGGAGTCAACTAGACCAAACCGATCGACTCGCGGAGTTGACCATGGCTCATCTTGGTGGAGCCAGAGCAGCGGAGGAAGCGGGTTCCTCTCGGTGACCAAAAGCAGGGAGGGTGCTCGTGGCCTTGGACTCGTGCGCATCTAGGAGGACTAAGCGGGGAGGTGCGGGGGGTGGCGGAATCTCGCCCGTCAGGCTGGCGGCCGAGGCTGGGTTCGGAGTAGCTCGGGGCTGCAGTGCGAGAGGAGGGCGAAGGTGCTACGTGCTCCTGGAAGGCTCTCGAGCTGCGGTGGCGCTCCCGCCTTGGCGGGGCTGTAAGCATGGCGCCTGTGATGAGCTATGTCGGCCGTAGTGAGCCCAGTGGTTAGGGGGGAGGCGAGTCGGGAAAGAGGAAATACTCGAGGGCTCACCGTGGTTGCGAGAGGCGTCGGTGAGCTCGGGTGGGCACCGGGCGGCGGAGTGGCAGCAGGCGTGAGTCGAAGAAATGGTGGGCGGCGCCTCGGGGTGCTCCAGTCGAGGCTTGGTGAGGAGGAGGAGAGGGCTAAGCGGAGGCCATGGACATCCCGTGGCGGGGAGGGCAGTGGCCGTGGCTCGGCCCGGCGGTGGCGGCAAGCTCTCGGTCGTGTGAGCGAGAGAAAGGAGAGGGTGGGGAAAAGTGAGGGGGCAGGTCGGTGGCGTGTGCAGCCTGGAGGCGTCGAGGCGTCGAGTGAAGCAGGCAAGGTGGAGGTGGGCAGCAGTGTGGCTAGTGCCTGCCCTGTCAGCCACCCAGCCTTGAGGAAAACGACGAGGGAGGGAGGCTGGTGTGAGGTGGGCTGCTGGAGTGGAGCCCGGCGTGGGGAAGGAAGAAGAGGAGAATTTGGGCGGTTGGTGGGCTGAACTGGGTGGGCAGAGTGAGTGGCACAGGGCCTCTCTCTCTCTCTATTATTTGTTTTAGTTTTCCTAATATCTGTAGCAGGTTTTAGGGCTTTATTAAAATACGGGTACTTTTTAAAAACACGAAAATAATTGTGGTACTTAAGAATTATTTCAATGGCCCACAAATACTTCAACATTAATTGAGCATTTAAATTATTTATAGTGTTCAAATGCCCAAATTCAAATAGTTTGAGATTTAATTCAAAAAATCCAGGAATGACCTATAAGATATGTTCATCATTTTTGGAAGGGGCTTTTCACCTTTATCCATTAATCATGAACATTTCCACGGGGCATTTTGGGATTATTGAAAATGATTTTATTTGAACCTATTAGAATTCAATTGGTGCTAGAGGTTTCAGCAATCCCCATTTCAATTTTCATGGAAATTAACATGATGACATGAATGCCTAATGCAACTAATGTCAAGCAATTCTAGGGCTGTGACAACTCACCCCACTAAACAAGAATCTAGCGAGATTCAAGGCGTGAGTAAGAGGAAGGGAGGTCTGAAACTATTACAATCTCCATGATCCAATTGCCTTCTCGAAGATGTTAGTTTCACTCCATCTTCTTGATCTTGGCGTCTTGAGATCTTCACCCGACCACGACAACGAGAAGAAGGAAAGCCTTACATGATTCGATCTTCATGAAGATCGAGTTTATATGATCAACTCACGGACCCGAGCGGTGACACATCTCGAGTTGAGACACAAAATGCATCGAGAGGATGGAAGAAAAACAACGAGGTTTGATTAGTGGCAGCAATTCCACGCTTTAGGAAGATGGTGGATGGGTGTCAAGGTGGCGAGGAAATATTTATCATGATCCCATGTGAGGACACCTCGAGAAAAGGTGGCGCATGAGAACTATTCCCTTAAGTGGCAAAAAGAATTACTTTTGAATTAGAGATCATTGAGACTCTTTATACCAGACAAAACCCAATCACAAGCGATCATTTGGTGGAATGCAAGGAATGGTACACCAGACTAGAATGGATGATGTGGACTACCTTGTTGAAGAACTATAGCATGATAGACGATTTGCTTATCATCGAAGGTGGGGGGACCCATGATGAAGTCCACTTTTGAAGATAACTCGGACAAGAGAGTTGCTGAAAAGCAGGTCTATAGCGAGATACTTTAAGGGCAGTGCAAGCTGAAGGAGCGAAATGCAAGCTGTTGATTGTTCCAACCGTCATATCTGCACGAGATTCAGATCCTGGTTGGTGTTAGGATATTCAGACTCATCATGTCTGAAATGAAGGGTTACAACACAATTTGGACGCGATAGGCGTTGCGAGATTCTCAGGACATGAACTACGATAGCAAGCTCCAAAACATGATTTGGTTTTGCTACAAACATGTGAACCGTTGTCCTAGACAAGCATGACCACATGGTAGTCTTATAATAAAACACTCTGAAGGGAGTTCGGTTGGGAACCATCATCGAGGATAACGAAGTCCTATCCATAAGTCATGACTAGTTGTTATGAAGAACTCCTTCTCCTTGAACAATTCAATCGGTGGCTTGGTGTGCTATGGAATCCATATGGAATGAAGATGATCAGGTCTATCGGACCATAGAATACTTCCTGCGTGCATGACTGACTTGGGATGATTCCAAAGGAACAAAACAAACCTTTCTCAAATTCATGGCGGCAGCACCCCTAAGACACATGAATTAGAGGAAGTCACTACTTTCATCCAAACATATGCTTCATAGAGCAAAACATGAAGAAATGCTTACAAAGTTTCCAATACTAGGTTGATGCTCAACATGACTCATGGGGAGACAAAATACTCTTGATGGGCTCAACTGACAACTCCTTGGAATTTCCATATCCTTTGGACTTCCACCATCATGTGAACACGTGATAGTATAGATGGAGACCAAAAGATGTAATGGTGTATGCTCGAAGGATCAACCACGAGTAAGACAACATTACGAATATCGTTGGTTTTGATTTGACTTGACAATGGCCCATACTCAAGTCAAAGAATTGGTAGGACAATAGATCCAGCAACTGATCACAAGGACCAATCGATGAAGATATCATCCTTCTTCAACACACACTACACAAGAATATCCCTTTGGATCGAACTAAGTTGGACAAGTTTTTATCTTCCAACTCTCCAAGTTGTTGTCTGAGCTTAACCAACTAGCTCGGGGTATCCAACACAGATTCTTGGAGAAAGGGTGGTCTCACAAAACCAACTTGATCACAGAGCTCAACATAACGGTCGAGGAAACAACCGGTAACACTTCCAAGAAGATGTTTGGAAAGTCACGAACCAGCTGTATGTTACTAAGCTCGAGAACAATCTTGCTTTTCGAGGCAAGGCAGATATGATCAAATGAGTGAGGACTTGACACAATCCTAACTCATCAATCGAAGTGTGCATTACGAAATAAGGACTAGGTATGCACGATCAATCTTAGGATGATGGTTTAATATCAACGGCGCTAAGAATGAGAATATGGTCCATTCACCACCAAGCAACAAGTTGCTCGAATTATCGATTTCACACATCCCCAATTCACTTGTCGACTTTCCGGTTCTCATCAACAGAACGAAATGAACAATGATGATGAGAAGTATCAACGCATCAAGAATTCCTAGGAGTTGTGCAATTCCCATGACATTCTTGACATAAGATGGCAATACTTGGTGGAACAGAATCAAAGCTGAATTGGCATTTTGATCTGCGGGATACAACTTCTTTGACCCAATCCTAGAAATGGATGAAGTCTGGAGTTTGTTTCTCCTAGTCATTCCGAATAGAATGGCTTGGACCCAAGGATAAATGCATCGATGAACACAAATGCACATACCCTTGGCTATCAATTGATAGATGAAGGTGAAGGCATCTAAGAGAACAACTCAGGAACATATAATTTTCTGAGTTGTGGATGCACGATTAGTATGTCGAGCAAGCTCAACATTTCTTCGGATAACCCATGCAGAAAGGTAGAATTGGCGATTCACAATTACGAATGGAGAACTCCTCAAGAGCACTCTTATTGTGATCTTTTGGTTCAAAGAACTTCCATATAATTAGTTCATGGTATTTGGAAGAAGGAAATACCACGGACTTGAGGACTATCACAAAGTTACTAATATCCTAAAGGCACTAGCAAATACTAACAACATGAAGTAGGATGAATCTCGGGTTCAGAAACCAGGAGTAGAATGCCTACTACTAAATGGCATCACGGGATGCTTTGAAAGTGATGGCGAGAATCATCACCTTTTTGGATACAAAAGCATTGCTAAATTGCTAGGTGACCTCCTAAACATCTAGGGTCATAATAATAGTTCCAACATATATATCGAAACAATGGAGTACCTCATTGACTAGTTAGTGTGTTAATACATTTAAGGACATCGGGAGCGAGGAAGAAAGGATTTGCAAATGCATCGGACTATTTAGAGACACAGGGATGACTTCGAATGACATACATGACTGTAAATGCTCAAAATGATTTGAGACATCCTGCAGAAATGGTGGCATAACCACTCCAACAACATCTCATAACAAGATTCGAGATCAACGATTTATCATCACGAAATAGTAGGAAGCTGACTGGGGATTAAAACCAACAATCTTACAAGTCTATGGATTAGTAACCACGTCATCCTAATAGATAGATGAAGAAGCCTAGTTCTTAAACCCGTAGAAGAGAGGATGACTCAGATCGAGAAGGCCATAAGGATACAAGGAGTAAAAGAGGCTTCGTTCCTTCCACAATCGAATTCCCTTACATAGCTAAAGCATTTCTAGACACAACCCGACCAGTTTGACTTGGTAATCCTCTGAGACGATCGGGGCTCACGATACCAACGCTGTCGGGACCCGATCCTAGGTCACCACGATCTAGCATATAACACATCATATCACTGCGACCTCGCATACGGTATTCTACAGAATTAGCCTTACCATGGCGGGACCGTTCGTCTTTTGGCTCACGTATATGATAGTGTAGCTAGCATCCATATGACGAAGAACCGGGCCGACATGGCTAGTCGTGAACCAAGCGGCGCTAACCCATGGGGACGAGCATACATGGAATCACATCGAGCATGTCGGTCATCAACGTATGTATTGGGCTGTAAGCCCAGGCTAAGGACTCCGGTTATCCCAATTTACATGTGAGCTAGGCGGGACTCCGAATAACACACGTGACATTTCCCGAAGGAACAGACATAAGCAGAAGTGAAACACATACTTGACAGTCAAGTGTCCAAGCGGTAGTCTTTGAGCTAAGCGGGACTCCGGTGAGCCGGGCTGTGGCGGACTACTATCATTTCGAGGCAGCAGACTACATTTCCCCATATGAGAGGCTGCCAAGGATAAACAACTAGTTTGCCGGATCCCACATACCAAGCATTTCAAACATACACACATATGCTCAATATGTATAAATACATGGCATCACAACATAACTCTCACACTCAGAATATTATTCATTAGGCTCCGAAGCGAGATATTACAAACATGGGTCTCATGACCCAACTTTTCGAAACATACAAGTCAAAGCACAAGCGAGCTAAACATGCTGAGTGCGGAACAACTATAAATGAAAAAAGGCTGAGGCGACTATCTACCAAATCTGCGAGGCACAAGATGCGTAGGTAGGGTAACAAGCTAAGCATAAAAGTCCACGCGGAACTACTAAGCGAGGCCCGGCGTCTCTCTGCAAAACATAAAATAAGCAAGCGTGAGTACAATTGTACTCAGCAAGACTTATGATGAACTAACTACATATGCATCATTATCAAAGGGTGGTGGAGTTTGTTGCGGCAAGCCGACTTTGACTCGGTGGCTATCTGAACTACATTGCATAAGTAACTCTTTTGAGGTTTGGCGCAAAGTCCACATATTCACTATATCAATACACCACTATGGACCCGCTCTCGTCTCCCACGAGAGCGCCATCCATAACACTCACGCTTATCTTGCGCATTTTAAGTATCCACTTTCACTTGTCTATGACTGCTATAGGCAACCGAAGTCCTTCTCCGCGGACACGGCTATTCGAATAGATCATATTAAACCTGCGGGGTGTACTTCTCACGCTGCGCTCACCACTTATAATGTTTACCGACATGTACTCGGCAACCTTAAGCGGAAGCCCAGCGTGGGTGTCGACCTCGACCTACCTAAACACTCAAGTCCCTAGTCCGGGTTTATACGCCTATTCGGGTTCCATCCATGAGGAGTCCGGCCGAGGTTTCCCACTGCCCCGAGCGATGTGTGCAGGGTTCCCGAGATACCAAGCAGGCACTCGGTTTCAGTGCAGACCCCACGGTGCCTACCATAACACAACCCACCCCTAAGGTCAGGCGTTAAATGCGGCCCCGACATGCTACAAACACGAAAACTACTTGCAACTCCAGATGAGGACAGGGTGGTTAAGAAGCCGAGAGGGTCCATTGGGTTCGGGCCCAATGCGTGGTAATGGCTGTATCATGGATCACAAACACTGAACTCAGTTCACGAGACTGGCTGCAATGAGACAACCCACCATGTACTCTACATGGCCTCTCACCGCTTCCTTTACCGTCGTGTTCACACTTAGCTCACACACAATAGGACATGTTCACCACTTTCCAATTCATTCCCGATGAATCAGACCGACTCAACTCTAAGCGATGTGAGGCATGACAACAAGCATAAATGAGTAGAAGCACAACATGGGCTCAAACAACTCCTACTCATGCTGAGTGGGTTTCATCTAATTCTTGTGGAATGACAGGTCATGCAAAGGATCAAGGGGTTCAGCTACATGACAAGTAACAGTTGAATGCGTTGTTGTCCTAATGCAATAAAATAAGCGAGGAAGCGAGAGGTAGGATTATATCGCGAATGAACAAGGGGTTTTGCTTGCACAGCGCCCGAAGATAATAGTTCTTCGCCGGTGTCATCGAATAATCATCATTAATTACATACATCTCTAGGGAGAGGGACAATTAAAGCAAACAAGAAGAGCACAATCAATGCAATGCACATATATGATGCATGATCATATTAAGATTACTGAATTCACCTAATGCAATAATAATCCAAGTTAGTTGGGTGGAATTCAAACAAGGTTGAATTCAACTCAAAATACTATTTCTAAATTACCCTAATCATGATTCATCCTATTCAGTGATGTTAACATGTTCAAACATGCATGATCATGGCATAAACAGATTCTTCATATTTTCTGATCATTTTTCATATATAAATTATTTCCATCAGAGTTCAGTTGAATTTATATGATTTTTAGAAGTTTAGGGTATTTTACGAAATTTCTTGAATTAAATTAAATCCATAAAGGGGATTACTGCGTAAACTGACGTCAGTGTGACGTCGGCCAGGTCAACCAGGCGCCAGGTCAAACTGGCGTGTGGGGCTGCGTCGATGACTAACTAACTAACCTAGTTGTGGTAGTACTAACCTGGGTTAGTTAATTGAATTTAAACCTAACTAGAGTGGTTGGCCAGGGAGACCGCATGTCGACTCAAGAGTCAACTAGACCAAACCAGTCCGACTTCCCGGAGTTGACCAGCAACTCGTCGCCAGTGGGGCGAGGAGGCAGCCGGAGGGCGGGTTTCCTCCTCCGGTGACCAAAAAGCAGCCGGAGGGTGCTCTCGTGGCCTTGAGCTCGTCGCATCTAGGAGGACTAAGCGGGAGAGTCTTGAGGTGGCCGGAATCTCGCCCGGTGTCGAGCTTTGGCGGCGCTTTCGGAGTTCAGTGGCTCTGAGGCTGCAGTGTGCCGCGAGGAGGGAGGCGAAGGGTGCTCACGTGCTCTGGAAGGCTCCACGAGCCGCGTTGGCAGCATCTCCGACGGCGAATGTGGCGTGGTGTGGCGCCAGCGGCCCGGTGAGGAGGCTGTCGGCAGTAGTGGAGCGGTGGTTAGGGGGCGCAGTCGGGGAAGAGGGAATGACTCGAGGGCTCACGTGGTTGCGAAGGCCGGTGGCTCAGGTGGGCTCAGGGCAATCCAGAGGCAATGGCCGTCAGTCGAAGGGAAATGGTGGGGGCGGCAAAATCGGGGTGCTCACCGTCGAGGGCTTAGTGAAGAGGAGAGAAGGAGTCTGGCGGAGGCCATGGAGACGTCGGCGAGGAGGGCAGTGGCCGTGGCTCTGACAGTGGCAACAATGACTCTCGGGCCTGGCGTCGAGCGAAGAAGAGAAGGTAGATGAGTGCAGGGAAGAGTGAGGAGGTCCAGGGGGTGCGTGGCGCTCGGAGGCGTCGTGCGTCGGGGTGGGCAGGCAGAGGTCGAGGTGGCCTTGGCCTTGCAGTGCTGACCCATGTAGCGGCAAGCGAGAAGGCGACGGGGAGGAAGGCTCTTGGGCTGGGCAGCTGGAGTGGGCCAGCGTGGGGGAGGGAAGAAAGAGAGAGCTGGGCGGTTGGTGGGCTGAACAGGTGGGCCGGAGTAAGTGGCACAGGGCCTCTTCTCTCTCTTTATTATTTACATTTTAGTTTTCTAATATTCATGTAGGTTTTAGGGCTTTATTAAAAATACAGGGCACTTTTAAAAACACAAAAAATAATTGTGGGCACTTACTGAATTATTTCAATGGCCTAAATAATACTAACATTAATTGAGCATTTAAATTATTTATAGTGTTCAAATGCCCAAATTCAAATGGTTTCGATTTAATTCAAAAATCGAGGAATGACCTATAAGATATGATCATTCATTTTGGAAAGGGCTTTCACCTTTATCCATTAACCATGAACATTTTCACGGGGCATTTTGGGATTATTGAAAATGATTTTATTTGAACCTATTAGAATTCAATTGGTGCTAGGGTTTCAACAATCCCATTTCAATTTTCATGGAAATTAACATGATGACATGAATGCCCTAATGCAACTAATGCTTAAGCAATTCTAGGGCTGACAACAGATTCTACGATGGTAGAAGGGCTCTCTGGTGACAGTGGAGTAGGCAGCGGTAGTAACCCTCTCCACCAGCATCAGGCAGCGGCAGTAATGTGCTGAAGGGGAGGTGTCCAACTCTCGATACCTACTTGCCGAAGGCGTGTCGGGAAGCGGCATAAAAGCGACCTCGTGGACTGCCATATGGATAATCACTCCAGCACCATGTGCGGTGTGCAGACGTGAGTGAACTCATACTCCCGAGAGTAGAGGTGGAGCGATGGTGATGATCTGCTCACAGTTATAGTCCACAGTACTCCTCATAGGCGGTGTACTCGGGGAGTGCAGCGATAACCCAGATAGGTCATCATCTCGGCTAGCACCGCGAGTGATCCGAGCACCAGTAACCATCGTGTGGCGCCACGACCTTGTGGGTTCCATCTGAAAACAAAGAGCGTTTCAAAGGAGTCAAATGGCAGTGTGGAAACTGATCAAATACGGTTCAAGAATAACTATGGCTATATCCAACTTTGGGAGTGAATGTGGTCACGGGATCCTAGTGTTGGTTAGTAAAATCGTTTAACCCGAGTAGAAAGAGTTGAGAGTCGAGGTAAAGATGGGGATAAAGATCTAGTACCACCCGATGGTGGCGTGGGCCCGTAAGGCACTACGACCAAGTTAGTAAAAGTTTTGTAATGTCTAGACTGGGCTTGGCCAAGGAGTGTGGAAGGGTTCCCTACGGGGCAGTCGGCTCGATACCAACTTGTGGCCCCGATTCAGCCATACACTAATCATACCGCAAGTATATTAGTCAGATCAAGAACTCACGGGAAGATATCACAACACAACTCTACAAATAAAATAAGTCATACAAGCATCATAATACAAGCGGGGGCCTCAAGGGCTCGAATACAAGTGCTTTCGATCATAGGCGAGTCAATGAGCAACAATATCTGATCTGAGGACATAAGTTAAACAAGTTTGCCTTAAGAGGCTAGCACAAAGCTAGGATCTGAATCGAAAGAGAACAGGCCTCTGCACAGGATCCTCCTAAGTTACTCCACGGTAAAATGTCGTCGAGCTGCATAGTAGTAATAAACACCTCCAGAGTAAAAAAGTGGAGTCATAGGCGGTGGCGTCTTGCTCTAGGCTCCATCGTCACAGTTGCAGAAATCGAAGTAGAGGTAGGGGCAAAAAGAACAAAGGCAACCATGAGTACTCATCAAAGTACTACCAAACGAAACTACACTACATATGCATGGATATATATGTAAAGGCCATGTCGGTGGACTGAACTGCAGAATGCAGAATAAGAGGGGATAGCTAGTTTTAACGAAGACTACGCCACGGACACTGTCTTACAACAGTGGGAGGGATAATCTGAAGTCCTCAAGTAACATCATATAGCAATAATCCTGCCGGCGATCCCCTCCTCTATCCCGAGAGAGAAGCGACCACCGGTTGTGTCGGCACTTGGAAGGGTGTGTTTATCAAGTATCAGTTCTAGTTGTCATAAGCTCAAGGTACAACTCCAAGTGGTCCACATACAGAAGATCACGGCTATCCGAATAGATTAACTTCCTGGCGGTGCACCATCTTACCCGACACGCTTGATCCCATTTGGTAGGACACACTTTCTGGGTCATGCCGGCGGAAGATCAACACGTCGCACCCCACCTAAACTGCCAGAGAGGCCAACACGCCGGTCTAAACCTAAGCGGCAGTGCAGGCCCATCGCCTGAGCACACACTGCGTTGCGAGGTGGCAGGAGCGGACCTAGCCTATCGAGGCTTTCAGTCCAATCCGGTGCAGCAGCGCTCACGTCATTGACGTCTGAAGTGCCGGGTGATACCACGGCGGGATACCCTAACTTCTCCAGCGTAGATGGTTAGTGCGTATAAGCTGTAGCCAACTCAGATCAAATACAAGACCTCGTTAAGCGTGTTAAGTAACATGAGCGCCGAACAGGGCAGGCCCACCTCTCTCTAAGCGGTCTCAACCTGTCCACCAATCGCTCGCCTCAAAGATCCATTGCATGGTGCTCCATCAGCCGAGCCCGACTTTAGTCTCCACATGTATCATGTATAAGTATATAGTATATACCGTGATCAACTCCAGTGATCACGGCCCGATATCATATACAATGTAAGGCGGACATGAATGTAGGGCCCTGAGATGGAATACTAGCATCCTATACTAAGCATATAGGATTGCGGTAAAGTAACTGTAAGTAACAAGGGCAGGCTATGCAGCGGTATAGGAGTATCGAAAGCAGTAACATGCTATACTACTCTAATGCAAGCATGTATAGAGAAGAGTAAGCGATATCTGGTGATCAAGGGGGCTTGCACAGGTTGCTCACGGCAAGAGAGAGGTCGTCAACTCCGTGGTCAGGCTGGCCTGACCAGTGTCGGTCTCGTAGTCTCTGGAGAGAGAGGGAAAAA
>JAHIAM010006760.1:0-33774 GCA_021605205.1 Aegilops longissima
TATCAAGTTCAAAACAGCGAGGATGTAATTCCCTCTTGAAGAATCTGTTGAAGAATTCATTCGGAAACGAAGAACGTCGAGATGATGCACTGAAGATAATCTTGAAGAAAATGGTGTTGAAGAAAATGTTGATCAAATTCCTCGGCGACAACCAGCTCATCCTCGCGTTGCAAAAAAGTGCAAGTTGACAAGATCATCGATGACATTGAAGCACGGGTCCTCTCACACGCTCAAAAGCTTCACATTTATCTAACTTTTGTGGGCACTATGCTTTTGTCTCTATCACAGAGCCCACTAAGGTAGATGAAGCATTTCTGGAGCTGAGTGGATTCAGGCCATGCAAGAAGAATTACATCGATTCGAGCTCAACAACGTCAGGAGGCTGGTTAAGCGTCCGGATCTCGTAAGCATAATATCATTGGCACAAAGTGGATCTACCGCAACAAGCAAGATGAAAATGGCCTTGTGGTGAGGAATAAGCACGACTTGTAGCTCAAGGCTACACACGAGGTTGAAGGAATTGATTTCGATGAAACTTTTGCACTGTTGCTAGACTTGAGGCTATTACCATATATTACTTGCTTATGCTAACCATCATAATATCACTTTATATCAAATGGATGTGAAAAGTGCATTCCTCAATGGTAAGCTTGAGGAAGAAGTATATGTTGCTCAACCCCAGGTTTGAAGATCCAAGAATCCCAACAAAGTCTTGAGGACTCAACAAGGCCCTCTATGGCCTCAAGCAGGCCCCAGGGAGTGGTATGATACATTGAAGGAATTCTTCGTGAAGAATGGCTTCACACCGATTCACTCGACCCTACTCTCTTTACTAAATCTTATGATGGTGAAGCTGTTTGTGTGCCAAATATCGTTGATGATATTATCTTTGGTTGTCTTGACCAGCGTTATAGTGATGAATTTTCCTATATGATGAGTGAAGAATATCAAATTTCTATGATGGGAGAGTTGAAATTCTTTTTAGGTCTTCAAATTCATCAACAACACAATGGCATATTCATATCTCGGAGAAATACCTCAAAGATGTTACGAAGAAATTGGCATGCAAGATTACAAAGCGTCAAAATTCCTATGCCCACAAATGGCCATCTATGCCTTGATGAAAATGGTATTGACTTTGATCACAAGGTATCCGCTCCATGATTGGTTCTTTATTGTACTTGTGTGCATCTAGGCGAGATATAATGCTTAGTGTTTGCATGTGTGCCCGATTTCAAGCTACAGAAGGAATCACCATAAGTTTGTGAAGCATATTCTTTGATATCTAGCTCACACACCAACACTAGGATTATGGTACCCCAAGGGCTCTACTTTTGATCTCATTGGATATTCGACTCACGACTATGCTTTGGTGATCGTGTGGACATAAGTCAACATCTGGTACTTATCATTTCCTCGGACGATCTTTGAGTGCATTGGTCCTCAAAAAAGCGAACTGCGTATCCGCATCTCTCTGCGGAAGCTGAGTACATTGCTGCTTTGGCTCTTTGCTGTGCTCAATTGCTTTGTGGATGAAACAAACTCTCAAGGACTCGGCATCAGCGTGAAGAATGTGCCTCTATACTATGACAATGAGAGTGCCATCAAGATTGCTCACAACCAGTTCAGCACTCAAAGACAAAGCACATTCAGATTAAGTCATCATTTTCTTCGCGATCATGTGTTGAAGGCGACATCTTTATTGATCATGTCAAGACTGAAAAACAGCTAGCCGATATCTTCACAAAGCCCTTGGATGAGAAGAGATTTAGCAAGTTGCGGTGTGAGCTAAATATCTTAGAATCTTGAATGTTCTTTGAAAGGACACATCATCGACACTTATGCAAAATTGATGACTTAGATCGCAACACATGAAGAAGGTTTTTCTTCAATCAATAAGAATAACACTCTAAGTGTGAAGAAATTAATGAAGAACTTGATTCTCGAACCCTCGACAATTATGCGGTGTGTGAAATCATCATTCTTATCTGATGGGTCACGCCACCACCAAAGTTGAAAATCTTCAATTTGAGTTTTTCCTCAGTTTGAAATTCTTGATCTTTCAAATTCTTCAGCTTTGCAAAATCTTCACTATTTCCGTCGTTCTTCTTCATTGGCTATATATGGGTTTATGTCCTCTCTGACATTCACTTATGGCTATTTCTTCAAGTTGCTTTTACGCTAAGTGAATGTGATTGGACCCTTCCCCTCTATGCTATACTCAACCCAATCTATTCACTAATTCTTCATGTGTGTTCTATTTGAAACTTCGTTTCAAAATCTTCCTTATGTCCTTGTCAATTTGAAGAAATTGCGAAGACGGAACTTTAAGCGAATCTTATCCAAATTTTTGGTTTTGCCGCTCAATCCGTTCCGCTTCCTCGTTAGACTTATCTATTCACCCACGATCTAACACGATCTCCACTTTTCGATGCGTGGGTGACACATGTCAGCGAATGAGAAGAATCGAGGGGCACGTTAGTCCAAAATCTTGAGCGAACAGTTTTTCACGTGGCTATATATACCCCTCTCCCTTCCTCACTTCCTTTACTCCTTTCGACGCGCTCTCTCTCTCTCGCTCGAGCTTCTCAAACCCTAAGCGCCGCTTCTCCATCATCGCTGGTGAGGAAGAGCTTCCTTGCCTCGGCCTCGTCGCCCGTCGTACTTTCGCGCCGACCACGGAAATCTTCACTCCGCCGCCGCCATAGCTGTCTTCCTCCATGAGTTAGGCGTGGAAGATCTGAGCAATTTGTAAGTGCATCTAGTGCCCTTAGTGATTTTGGTGTATTGAAGACTTATAGGTTAAGGGACTAATGTGTTTATGAGTGTACACAGGTCTATAAGTCTATGAGGAGTTTGATATTCTGATGAAAGTCGACCCTAAAAATGAAGTTCTTATTTGAAGACTTTGATATTACGAAGACTTTACGAAGACTTTGAAAGTGAAGAAATTGGTGTGACCTTGAAGACTTGGTATTCATTTGAGGAACATGAAGCGTGAAGACTTTTGTTTTCATAGTTTCGTTTTCTCTTTCTTGAGTCATAGGAAACACCGTCTTTGTTAAAGAAATTCGAGAAATACTAAGGAAAAATTTCCATGTGATGCTCAACTCAAATCCTACCTACCAATCCCTTGAGTGAAGCCTTTGGAAATCCCATACGATTCAGTCAATTTCTTGATGTGAGAGCCGAAGTTCTTACGTATTTGAGAATTTATTCGGCGAGAGTTAGGAATTAGCGGTCACGGATTGCCTACGATGAGAACATGATAGCCCTAAGGAATTTGAGAGTCAAATTTCCGACCATTCTTTGCTCTTGGCTTGACTGTCCCAAAATATCTTATCCACCTAACGGTCATATCATTGAAGGGCATTTATGTCTTATCATGTCGGGCTGCTCCTAGGCTATAAATAGCCGCCCCCTACAACCACTAGCTGGTTGGCTGCTCAGAAGAACTTGACACTTGTCATTTGAGAGCAACCCATCCTCTGAGGACTTTGGCGAAAATCATCGAGTGAGGAAAACCCAAAACCAAACCCTACAAACCCAAAGTGATTGAGCATCCTTGAAAAGATTGATCTGCGTGGATCCGGCGCTTATTACCTTTGAAGGTGTGCTTCTTCGGACGGTTAGGCGTCATGGTCTAGAGCATCCAAGAGGAATTGTGGATCGCCGAGTGACCAAGTGTGAAGGTTTGGAAATCGCTGAAGACTTACCACAGTGATTGGGCCGAGTGCATGTGACCTTAGTTCAAGGAGAATCTGGTGAGGACTTGGTGTCTGAGCTGCGTGCTCGGCGGTGGGTGTCGGGGCTGTGTGTCCTCGAGTTTAAATACTCAGCCGCTCAACCCGGATGTACAAGCTGACAGCAGTTGGAACTGAGTCTACCAAATCATTGTCTTCACCAACCTAAGCTGGTTCTATTTCCTCAACTCTTTCATTTCCTCATTCTTGTGTTGAGTGTTCATTCATATCTGTGTTTGAAGACTTTGGTGAAGACTTTCTCAATTTCCTCAGTTCAATTTCTTGATCTGTTTGTCTTCATCTTGTGCTATCATGTGTTTACGCTACATACTCTTTGATTGTCTTCATTTCATCATGATGACCATGCCGCATTCTCTTATGCTTACTTGAGTACTTATTTATTTGCAAGTAGTTCTTCACTAAGGAATTTCCTCACGGCAAATTCCTCGGTGAAGAATTCATAAAAATCGCCTATTCACCCCCCTCTAGTCGATATAGCACTTTCAATTGGTATCGAGCAAGGTACTCCCTTGTTACGTGTGATTTAGTTTAACCACAGGTTTTAGTTATGTGGACCCGCGGTATGAAGAAAGTGACATGTCCTATCTTTGGCGGTCTTGATTATCCCAAGTGGAAGGCCATGATGAGAGCGCCTCATGGCAATGGACAGCGAGCTATGGACCGTCACTTTGAAATTGGTCTTCTTGATGTATGCAAAGCGGCGAATGCAGATGATATTCACAAGCACACTCAATGCGTGATATCATGGCGAAGGACATCATCATTCCTGCCTATCTAGAGATGAATTCAAGAGCATTATGCATCTTTGCAATGCGAAGCTTATCTGGGACGAATCTCGGCGTCTATGAAGGTCATCGAACCCGTCATGATCCTTGGTTTGAGGACTTCAGGAATCTCTCAAAGCGATGACTTTGAACCAGAATCATCATCTTACGCATCATATCTCATGGCAAAGGTCTCGAGGTAACGAATGTTCCTCATCTGAATTTAGTGACTATGAATCGATGATGATGGATCGATGATGATATTGAACCTAGCTATACCAAACTTGTTTGCATTGCCGCAAACAACAACATGCCTTGGAAGAGGTTCAAAACATGCTAGATAAAAGTGATGATATGTTAGGTGAAGAAATGGATCGCACTAAAGCCTGGTGAAAATCTTGAGACTTGATCTAGGTTTGACATCCTTCAAGGTCATCATAACACTCTCTTATCGATCATGAGAAACTTTCTTATGAATTTCTTCAAAAGCAAGATCTTGAGAAGCTAAGAGTGAGTTATGAAGATCTTGAAGGGCGTGATTCATTACTTGCTCAACAAATCAGCGCTTCTCGGGAAGAATTTGTTCCTCCATGCTTAAAGTGCATTGAGCGTGAATCGCTAATTCTTCACTGAATGTTCAAATGCTTCAAGCTGCTACAAATTCTTCACCTGCCTCTGCTATCACTAATTCCTCATCGAGGACATTGCTAGTATCCTTGTGATGCGAGGGCTGAAGGAATTGTACATGCGAGGCATGTACAAAAGCCTCAAAGGCATCAGACTCTTTGTGATGTGCTTAAAAGCAGATCCTCAATAGGAACCCTAGGAAAGAGGTATTGCCTTTGAGAGAAACTCAATCTGATGGAACATATTGGAAGCTGGCGGTATCCCAAAACCTCATGGGTTCTTTGCAAAGGGACCTCAGTTGATCCATCTAACTTATCTGGCTTTACATGCGAATCTCCTCATTCTTACGATGAGTCATTTGACTCAACTATAAACTGTTCAAAAATCAGAATGGTGAAGTATTTGCTAGATATGTTGGCACTAGCTGCAGAGCAGTTCCCCTATGAAGAAAATCTGGGTTCCCAAGAAGTGCCTTGAAAGTCTTGGTGAATGTCCTCATGACACCACATGAAGAATAGGAACCCAGATCAAACTCTTCATATGGACCAAATTCTTCATA
Organism: Aegilops longissima; assembly: GCA_021605205.1. Classification (NCBI taxonomy): domain Eukaryota; kingdom Viridiplantae; phylum Streptophyta; class Magnoliopsida; order Poales; family Poaceae; genus Aegilops; species Aegilops longissima. The sequence goes on from JAHIAM010006760.1 coordinate 5,715, forward strand.
TGGATCCAAGTCCTCATCGGACCAAATTCCTCCGTGGATCAAATTCCTCAAAGGATCAAAGTCCTCATATGATTATCATCGTGCTAACAACTCTCATTTAGCAGAGGTAGAGCTAAGGGCTATGAATATGTGCATTATTCTTCAAACCAATATGTTCATAAGTCCTCGAAGAATTTCTGCTTATTCATATGCTTACCTAACCCCTCTTATGTGAAAGCGAAATGGATTGGCCTCTATGCCACCATTCTCATATGGTGCTTGCGGTGATGAACTCTTTGCCACCTTGAGATGTGGGTGGTGAAGAAAAAGAACTAACCTCTTCTGCGGTCGGGTCTCGGGCGTGCTTTAAGCGTCTGAAGAATTTCTTTGGGGCTGACAAAAATGCTGAAAGGGCCTTGAGGCTAATCATGAAGAAATGAACTTTCATTTCACACGTCCTCATCTTGCTTATCTGTTATCTTTGCTGATGAAATTCATCTAATGAACTTGATATCATATTCTTCTTGATGAAGTATGAGATCGTAAGTTACACTAATTCATCTGCAGGATGATCAACCCAAAGCCAATGGGTGGGTTCTCGATAGTGGATGTACAAATCACATGGTGGTGACAGAATCTATTGATGGATGCTCCTTATCACCGTCACATCTGAAGCATATCATCTTTCTTGACAAAGGCAAAAGTCGGTATTGGGTCTTGGTAAGTTTGCGATCTCTAAGGACATACACATGGACAAAGTCATGCTTGTTGAGTCCTTAGGATACAACCTCATGTCGATCTCAATGCTTTGTGATCTTGATATGGTTGTTATCTTTGGCAAATGTCGTTGTGTTGTGATTATGGGTGACAATTCCAAAGTCTTGAAGGCTTTAGGAGAGGAGACTTGTATATTGTTGATTTCTCTCTGAGGACCACAACCAGCCGTGTGTCTACTTGCAAAAGCTTGGAAGGCTGGCTATGGCATCGGCGACTTGGTCATGCAGGCATGAGGAATTTACTGCGCTTGCAAAGAAGAAGCATGTCATTGGCATTGAGAATGTCAAATTCCTCAAGGATCACTTGTGTGGAGCATGTGAAGCTGGAAAAATGACCAAGGCCAAGCATCCGTGAAGACTATCATGACCACTACTCGTCCCTTGAATTGCTTCACATGGACCTCTTTGGTCCTAATCATTACTCAGCAGTCACTAATGATGCATCTCTATATGGCTTTGTTATTGTTGATGATTACTCTCGTTACACATGGGTACACATTGTTACTTACAAAAATGAAGTGCGGAAGTCTTCAAGCGATTTTCCTCGAGGGCTTCAACTAACTTTGGTGTGAAGATAAGACACATCGGGAGTGACAATGGGCTGAGTTCAAGAATTCGGTCTTGATGCCTATCTTGATGAACTTGGTATTACTCATGAGTTATCTGCTCCCTATACTCCTCGGCAAAATGGCGTCGTGGGCGCAAAACAGAACTCTTGTTGAGATGGCTCGCACTATGCTTGATGAATACAAAGCGCCTAGTCGTTTTGGATTGATGCAATTGATACCGCGTGCCACATCATCAACGAGTATATCTTCACAAATTCTTGAAGAGCGCCTATGAACTCCTCGCGACAAGAAACCCAATGTGAGTTATTTCAAAGTCTTGATTGCTAAATGCTGGATTAGAGATCCTCATCACAATTCTAAATTTGCGAAAGCACATGAAGGTTTATGCTTGGTTCGGAAAGGACTCGCACACCTCTGAGTCTTCAACATCGCTCTTCACAAGATTGTTGTCTTTGTAGATGTGTGGTTCGATGAAACTAATGGCTGCAAAGAGAGCACCTACCTACATGTTAGATGAACCAGCTCCTAGGAATCTATCAAGTTCAAGGCAGCGAGGATGTCATTCCTCTTGAAGAATCTCTGAAGAATTCATTCACAGTACCGAAGACGTCGAGTGATGCACTGAAGATAATCTTTGAAGACAATGGTCTTTGAGAAAATGATCAAATTCCTCGGCGACAACCAACTCATCCTCGCGTTGCAAAAGAAGTGCAAGTTGACAAGATCATCGATGACATTGAAGCGCAGGTCCTCTCTGCGCTCAAAAGCTTCACATTTATCTAACTTTTATGGGCACTATGCTTTTGTCTCTATCACGAGCCCACTAAGGTAGATGAAGCATTTACGGAGCACTGAGTGGATTCAGGCCATGCAAGAAGAATTACATCAGTTCGAGCTCAACAATGCAGGGGCTGGTCAAGCGTCCGAGATCCTGCAAGCATAATATCATTGGCACAAAGTGGATCTACCGCAACAAGCAAGATGAAAATGGCCTTGTGGTGAGGAATAAAGCACGACTTGTAGCTCAAAGGCTACACACAGGTTTTGAAGATCCAAAGAATCTGACAAAGTCTTGAGACTCAACAAGGCCCTCTATGGTCTCAAAGCAGGCCCCACAGGCGTGGTATGATACATTGAAGGAATTCTTCGTGAAGAATGGCTTCACACCAGTTCACTCGACCCTACTCTCTTTACTAAATCATATGATGGTGAACTGTTTGTGTGCTAAATATATGTTGATGATATTATCTTTGGCTGTCTTGAACAACGTTATAGTGATGAATTTTCCTATATGATGAGTGAAGAATATCAAATGTCTATGATGGGAGAGTTGAAATTCTTCTTAGGTCTTCAAATTAAATCAACAACACAATGGCATATTCATATCTCGGAGAAATACCTCAAAGATGTCTGAAGAAATTCGGCATGCAAGATTGCAAAGCGTCAAAATTCCTATGCCCACAAATGGCCATCTATGCCTTGATGAAAATGGTATTGACTTGATCACAAGGTATACCGCTCTATGATTGGTTCTCTATTGTACTTATGTGCATCTAGGCGGATATAATGCTTAGTGTTTGCATGTGTGCCCGATTTCAAGCTACACGAAGAATCACACCATAAGGCTGTGAAGCATATTCTTGATATCTAGCTCACATACCAACACTAGGATTATGGTACCCCAAGGGCTCTACTTTTGATCTCATTGGATATTCGACTCGACTATCTTTGGTGATCGTGTGGACCATAAGTCAACATCTGGTACTTGTCATTTCCTCGGACGATCTTTGAGTGCATTGGTCCTCGAAGAAAGCAGAACTGCGTATCCCATCTCTGCGGAAGCTGAATACATTCTGCTGGCTCTTGTTGTGCTCAATTGCTGTGGATGAAGCAAACTCTCAAGGACTCGGCATCAACATGAAGAATGTGCCTCTCTCTTGTGACAATGAGAGTGCCATCAAGATTGCTCACAACCAGTTCAGCACTTTCGAAGACAAAGCACATTCAAATTCGTCATCATTTTCTTCGTGATCATGTGTTGAAGGCGACATCTCCATCGAGCATGTGGCTGAAGAACAACTAGCGATATCTTCACAAAGCCCTTGGATGAGAAGAGATTTAGCAAGTTGTGGTGTGAGCTAAATATCTTAGAATCTTTGAATGTTCTTTGAAAAGGACACACATCGACACTTATCCAAATTGATGACTTAGATGTGCAACACATGAAAAGCGTTTTCTTCAATCAATGAAGAATAACTTTCTAAGTGTGAAGAAATTAATGAAGAATTTGATTCTCGAGAACCCTCGACAATTATGCGCGGTGTATGAAATCATCATTCTTATCTGATGGAGTCACGCCACTACCAAAGTTGAAAATCTTCAATTTGAGTTTTCCTCAGTTTTGAAATTCTTGAGTTTTCAAACTCTTCAACTTTTCAACATCTTCCTTTGTTTTTGTCGTTTTCTTCATTAGCTATATATATATATATGGGTTTATGTCCTTTCTGCATTCACTTATGGCTATTTCTTCAAATCGCTTTTTACGCTAAGTGAATGTGATGGGACCCTTCCCCTCTATGCTATACTCAACCCAATCTATTCACAAATTCTTCATGTGCATTCTATTTGAAACTTCGTTTAAAATCTTCACTATGTCCTTGTCAATTTGAAGAAATTGCGAGCGGAACTTTAAAACTGATCTTATCCAAACTTTCGGTTTTGCTGCTCAAACCGTTCCGCATCCATGATGGATTTATCTATTCACCCACGATCTAACATGATATCCACTTTTGATGCGTGGGTGACACATGTCAGCGAATGAGAAGAATTAGAGACACGTTAGTCCCAAATCTTGGTGAACAGTTTTTCACCGTGGCTATATACCCCTCTCCCTTCCTCACTTCCTTTACTCTGCTCGACCGCTCTCTCTCTCTCGCTCGAGCTTCTCAAACCCTAAGCGCGCCGCTTCTCCATAAATCGCCGGTGAGGAAAAGCTTCCTTGCCTCGACCTCGTCGCGACGTACTCGTGCCGACAGTGGAAATCTTCACTCCGCCGCCGCCGTAGCTGTCTTCCTCCGCCAAGTTAGGCGTGGAAGATCTAACTGACGAACTTCCATCTGTTCTTCTCGGTTAAATCGTGTTCTTCACCGGGTAATTAAAAGTTACTTTTATTACTCGCTTTGATTCTCAAACCTTCTGAAAATCTTCAAAGGTGTTTATTCTTCAAATCTTCACATATGAACACCTCAAACAAAATATGCTCTTGATTCATTTCTCTAAGCAATGATTTACCTCAAGATTCCTCAATTGTGTGGATCCTCGATCTATACAACTCTGGAACCTAAGACAAAGATAAAGCTTAGTGAAATTCTTCAAGGCTCATCTGGTCAAATTCCTCAAACTAGTTCTTTTTGAAAAACCTTACGAGAAGCATATGACCTCTCAAATTCCTGCGCAACTATACTCTGTTCACGGTACTCATGTCATTGCTTTGAATCACTAGGTTCTCATCAACTTAACTCATTTGCGGCGTTCCTCGAAGAAAAGTTGCATACTTCTTGGAGAATTCGTTTGTTCAAATTCCTCACACGAAGAATATGGCGAGAAGGAAAGAAGCCACGAGAAAGGAGGAAAGAGGCTGAGGTCATGGCTGCGTTTGAGATCCTGAGGAAATATATCTTGATTATTGCACACTGATGAAGCGAGTTTGGCAAAGAAAACAAAAATCAGCGCAAGGTGCTCATTCAAAGGATTGAAAGGAGATGGGCAAGAGAATGGAGAATCAGATATGTAACTCCAAAGTACATGAAGAAATTCGCTCTCAATCCTCCATGCCCAAAAGCTCCATTGCTTTTTGGTCAAAGGCGACCCCCGACATCAAGCGTGGTGAGGACTCTGAAGAATGGGCCAGCGCCAAGCCAAATTGGCAAGACAAGCCAATGAGGCTGTGAGAAATTTAATGAGGACTCTGCTCTGCTGCTGCTGCTTGAGGCCTCTGTCAAGCCAAGAAAATCTATGGCAAAGAAGCCCGCACACAAGCCAAGTGCTTCACAGTGGTGCCCTCACGGCCAAGTTCCTCGTTGTGCCCTCACGACCAATTCCTCATCTGCTCCTGCTCCTCCCAAGTCCTCGGCTGCTCCTACAAAGTCCTCGGCAGTTCAGACAAAGTCCTCGGCTTTGTGCATCGGCCCGCGTGCCAAGGACTGCTGAGCATCTCAATTGCCTCTGGTGTTCGACAAGTTCCTCGTGCACCAAATTCTTCATCTGGCCGACTCTGCTGAAGACTAAGGCCACTGGTGGGCGAGGTCCTCGGCCAAGTCCCAGAAGAAACAGTTAGCCTTCCAAGAGCCACACGAAGATGATGAGGCTGATGATGATGAACTGCGGAAATCATCGAGGACCGTCGAAAAGGGCCGCTAAAGCCAAAGGCACACACATGCCCTTCTTTATTGGATCAAGCGATCCTAGACTACATTGATCTACGGCACAGGACCCAAACACTACTATGCGACTTCAAGTTGACACTGGTCAAAATCACATCTTGACTCATTTCATCCAAGAGGAGAAATGGAAATTTGATCTGACGGAGAGATCAAGAAATGCGATGCAGAAAGGAGAAGCTGCGAAGAAAATGTTGTCAAAATGACAAGCGAAGAACTTATCAAGATGCGGTGACATCAAAGCCCTCGTGACAAATTTGACTCATACTATGCTGATTGGCAAGGAGCCAAAGTCAGATTAAATCAACTGTGAAGAAATTCACCAATGTTGCAGCTAGCGCAACAAGAAATTCCTCAGTGGAGCCTCGGCTCATTGAAGAACATGCGGCACTGCGATGAAGTTCGGGCTGCTGAAGACAATGCTAGTTCGGGCTGATGATCCCATTCCGGCCATTGAAGAAATTGCCGGGGCATCCACTAGTGGTGCACTGAAGAAAGCCCGAACAAGTCGAGGCAAGCTGCATCGATTGCGCTGAGAAAATCAACGATTCCTCGGCTCCTCCTGCGCCAACACCAACTCCAAGTCTTCCATCTGCCTCGATGTGAAAGACCAAAGGCTGCGAGCGAGCTGCGGTGAAGAAAGCAGAAAGCATCAGCTGCGTCAAATTCTTGACTGCGAAGAAAATGAAGCCAATGACCAGGTCCTTTGAAACTCCTATTGATGCTGTTCCAATTTCCTCAATTCCATCAAAGGACCTTGTTCCTTTTGGTGAAGATTATGAGATCCCAAGCGAATCTGATGAATAAGATCATTCTGCTGCTTCATCGGAGCAGATTGATGAAAAATTGAGGTGGAAGCTATCCCTTCAACCCCATAATTTCCTCACCTATGCCTCGGTTCACGGTGAAGAGGCGGTGTTGAGAAATTGAAGAAGATGTGGATATTGGAAGCACTGCGCCGGTGATGAGCGATGACTTTTGGGAAAGTCGGCATCCAAATTCTCCTCTTCACCCCAATTCAACAGATTCCTCGGTCCCTGCTCCAACAGTTCTAATGGGCTCTGAAGAAACTCATCCCACTTCATCATCCATGAAGAAATTCCAGCCACTAGCGTGATGAACCTACTCTGCTGATCCTAGAATGCACTGTAGAGGAACAAGATATTCCTCGGCTGAAGAACACGAGATTGCGATTCGGAGGTCGTGATGCAACTCACAGACACTCCTTGCCAAAGCCAAAGAATCCCTTCTCAACAAAGCAAAAGTTCAAGGCTGAAGATTTCTTGGCGAGCATGTATTCTTCACTGATTACAATCCATATGATTACGCTCGCATAAGGAAGAAGCGTTTACGGACTGCCGGTCAAGCCAATTTCTATTCCTCGGTGCTCTTCAACAAATACAAAGTCTTGATCATGCACATATTCCTCATGTGGACATGGAGTCTCTGCGAGCTTGAGCAGGTCCTCGGTGTTCTTCACGGCGAGGACTTACGAATTTCTGCGACATACATGATTGGAATGAAGAACTCATTCTTCAATTCTATGCAGCGCTGCACATCACGGAGGCGAAGGCGTGAACTCATGGGTGTTAGGCTGGATGTCGAAAATACTCACTACAAGGCACCGACAAGCTGAATTGCCGTGCTCTACCACTCGATCCTCCCTTGATGGTGCTCGTTGTATCTACAACTAACTTTGAGCTTTCAAATCACTATATGCAAGTCTTGATGAAGCCTTTGAAGCGAGGGCAGGCCCCAGAACCAAATTCCTCGTCAAGGAATTAGTGTATGTGCCTCGGGCTGTCTATCGGATTACAGCGAAGACAATGAGTCCTATCAAAGGCCACGACTCAAATGATGAAGAAGTCGTTGGCATCATGAAGAATATGCTATTCAATATCATTCATGGTGTTCCCGTCAACTCATTATTTCTTCATGAGGACTCTTGCAAACATTGCTATGTCACCATTTGAGCTGAAGCCTTATGCGCCTTGGATAATGAGATTCATCAGGACAAGGTCTTCACTAAATTACAAAGGCGATACTACGAACCACTGCAGCTACTTGCCCCGATTGAAGTCCTCAAGCGGACATTTACCTCGGTGATGACAAGGGCAAGGCAAGCTGCTGTGATCGATGAAAGCACTCATCCATTGGATGGACAGTTTATAAGCTGCATCCTACTCCACCAATGATGACTCGCCACATGACTCTGCCGCAAATACCTCGGCCAAGCAAAGTGCTCAGCCCACGGCACCGGGGTGATGGTGACCGTGAGTTACTCCTCGGTCTTCACGGAAGGTTGATCGCAATCATAAATGGGTCAGCGTCGGTTTGGTTCAATTCTTCACAACATGACCTCTACACACAATGCGGTGAAGAAAACCACTACTACCTCCATGAAACCTTCAAGCGCCACAGGCTGTTCTTTCAAATGTCTCACGACGGAAGGCGGCGACAATGGGTCTCAAGGAAGAATTTGGTGATGCACCTCCTCCAAAGAAATACAAGAAGGTCAAAGTTCCTTCCTTGGTGGCCAGCTCCTATTCTTCATCACGAGGCAGCTTGATGAAAATGAAGACTTGGGCGACCTTTGCGGCGAGGCCCCTCGACAACCGACCCCAACAACTGGCGCTCCTTCATCAACTTGAAATTCTTGAGGCGTTAGTCCTCGGTTTGATCCTTTTGGTCATTCGATGACAAAGGGGAGAAATTTGAGTTAGTCTTCAAGCGGGTCTATTATATGGGCATTTTTGTTAAGTTACAACTCTCGTTCTTGAAACTTTTATTGGATCGAGTTGTAATCTTAAACCCGATGGTGTTTGATACTTTTGATGCCTTTGTGCTCGATACTCTTGATGCGTTATTTTGCATGCTTGTTCCTCATTAATGTTATCATACGCATGCTGAATTTCATCAAGCACCATATTTCATCATGCATTTCAAATTCTTCATATTATATGTCAAATCGTGTATGAATTACAAGATATAGGGGAGATCTCCATGATTCAACTCTTCAAATGTACCTTGCCTCAAAAGCAAATTCCTCACTATGCACATCTTGGTGGAGTTCTTCTATATCTTGCAATCAAATTCCTCAACATCGGTATTTACACTTCATATGTTTATCCCGTTGAAAACTTAACCTATATTGTCATCAATCACCAAAAGGGGAGATTGTAAGTGCATCTAGTGCCCTTAGTGATTTTGGTGTATTGAAGACTTATAGGTTAAGGACTAATGTGTTCTGAGTGTGCACAGGTCTATAAGTCTATGAGGAGTGTGATATTTCTGGTGAAAATCGACCCTAAAAATGAAGTTCTTGTTGAAGACTTTGATATTACGAAGTCGAGAAATTGCATCGATTCGCTGAGGAAATTCAAACAGATTCTTACGCTCCTCATGTGCCTACACCAACTCCTATCCTTCCATCTGCATCGGATGTGAAGAAGACCAAGGCTGCCTGACAAGCTAGAGTGAAGAAAGGAAAGCATCAGCTGCTTGAATCTTGACCCGAAGAAAATGAAGCCTATGACAAGCTCGTTTGAAAATCCAATCGATGTTGTTCAATTTCCTCCATTCCATCAAAGGACCTTGTTCCTTTTGGTGAAGAATATGAGATCCCAAGCGGATCGATGAAGAAAATCATTACGCTGCTTCGTCGAAGCAGATTCATGAAAAAGCTGAAGTGGATGCAATCCCTTCAACACCAATCATTTCCTCGCCAATGCCTCGGTTCACGGTGAAGAGGTGGCATTGAGAAAGAAGAAGATATGGATATTGGAAGCACAACACGGTGATGAGCGATGACTTTTGGGACGATCGACATCCAAATTCCCCACTCTTCACTCCAATACAACAAATTCCTCGGTCCCACCACCAGCGGTTCAAATGGGCTCTGAAGAAACTCATCCCACCTTGTCGTGCATGAAGAAATTCCACCCACTAGTCTTTGAAGAACCTGCTGCTGCTGATCCTATGAACACTGAGACTGCATATGCGGAAGAACGAGAAAATCCTCGGCTGAAGAACACGAGATTGCGATTCTGAGGTAGTGATGCAACTAAGCGACACTCCTTTGCCAAAGCCAAAGAATCCATTCTCAGCGAAGCAAAAGTTCAAAGCTGAAGATTTCTTGGTGACATGTATTCTTCACTGACTACAACCCATATGACTCTGCTCGCATAAGGAAGAGGCGTTTCTGGACTGCTAGTCAAGCCAACTTCTATTCCTCTGTGCTATTCAACAAAGACAAAGTCTTCGATCATGCACATATTCCTCACGTGGACATGGAATTTCTGCACGGCTTGAGCCGGTCCTCGGTGTTCTTCACGATCTTTGGATTGTTGAATTTCTGCTGACATCTATGATTGGAATGAAGAACTCATTCTTCAATTCTATCTTGACCTTGCACATCACGGAGATTACGAAGATGTGAACTCATGGGTGCTGGATTGGATGACGAAAATACTCACTACAAGGCGCGAAGCTGAATTGCCGTGCCCTCCCTCAGTCCTCCCTTGATGGTGCTCGTTGCATCTACAATGAACTGAGCTTACAAATCACTACATGCAAGTTACGATGAAGCCTTTGAAGCGAGGCAGGCCCCACGAACCAAATTCTTCGTCAAGGAATTACTATATGTGCCTCGTCTTGTCTATCGCATTACAGCGAAGACAATGAGTCCTATCAAAGGCCATGACTCAAATGATGAAGAATTCGTTGGCATCATGAAGAATATGCTTTTCAATATCATTCATGGCGTTCCGTCAACTTCCATGATTTCTTCATGAGGACTCGGCAAACATTGCTATGTCACCTTTTAGTGAAGCCTTATGCACCATGGATTATGAGGTTCATCGGGACAAGGTCTTCACTCAATTACAAAGGCTGATACTCGAACCACTTGGAGCTACTTGCCTCCAATTGAAGTCCTCAACGGACATTTTCCTCAATTGATGACAAAGGCAAGGCAAACTGTTGTGATAGATGAAGGCATTCGTCCATTGGATGTTCAATTTTGCAAGGCTGCATCATACTCCACAAGGATGACTCGCCACACATGACTCTGCCGCCAATACCTCGGTAAGCAAAATCCTCAAGCCCACGGCACCGGGGTGATGGTGATCGTGAGTTACTCCTCGGTCTTCATCGGAAGGTTGATCGCAATCATAAATGGGTCAAGCATCACTTTGGTTCAATTCTTCACAACATGACCTCAACACACAATGCGGTGAAGAAAAACCAATACTACCTCCATGAAACCTTCAACCGTGCACAGGCTGTTCTATCTCATCTCTGTTGCGAGAAGATGTGAATAACATGGGTCTCAAGGAAGAATTTAACTGAGTGCACACCTCCTCGAAGAAATTCAAGAAGGTCAAGGTTCCTTCCTTGGTGGCCAGCTCCTATTCTTCATCGCGACAACGTGAAAATGAAGACTTGGATGACACTGCGGCAGGCCCTACTCGACAACCGACCCGACAACTGGCGCTCCTCCATCAACTTGATATTCTTGAGGCGTTAGTCCTCGGTTTCGATCCTTTTGGTCATTCAATGACAAAGGGAGAAATTTGAGTTAGTCTTCAGCGGGTCTATTATATGGGCATTTTTTTGCTAAGTTACAACTCTTGTTCTTACGAAACTTTTATTGGATCGAGTTGTAATCTTAAACCCGATGGTGCTCGATACTTTTGATGTGTTCCTCTGCATGCTTATTCTTCGTTATGTGTTAATACGCATCTTTGAATTACATCGATCACCATATTTCATCATGCATTTCAAATTCTTCATATTAGATGTCAAATCGTGTATGAATTACAAGATATAGGGAGATCTCCATGATTCAACTCTTCGGATGTGCAGCGCCTCAAAGCAAATTCCTCACTATGCACATCTTGGGGAGTTCTTCTATATCTTGCAATCAAATTCCTCAATATCAGTATTTACACTTCATATATTTATCCCGTTGAAAACTTAACCTATATTGTCATCAATCACCAAAAGGGAGATTGTAAGTGCATCTAGTGCCTTAGTGATTTTGGTGTATTGAAGACTTATAGGTTATGGGACTAATGTGTTTATGAGTGTACACAGGTCTATAAGTCTATGAGGTTTGATATTCTGAGAGAAAGTCGACCCTAAAATGATGTTCTTGATTGAAGACTTTGATATTAAGCGACTTTCTAAAGACTTTGAAAGTGAAGAAATTGGTGTGACCTTGAAGACTTGGTATTCATTTGAGGAACATGAAGCGTGAAGGCTTTTGTTTTCATAGTTTCATTTTCTCTTTCTTGAGTCATAGGAAACACCGTCTTGTTAAAGGGGTCGAGAAATACTAAGGAAAAATTTCCATGTGATGCTCAACTCAAAATCCTACACCTACCAATCCCTTGAGTGAAGCCTTTGGAAATCTCATACTGATTCGAGTCAATTTCTTTAGTAATGAGCGAAGTTCTTATAGTGTTGAGAATTTATTACGGCGAGGAGTTAAGAATTCGCCGGTCGGATTGCCTACGATGAGAACATGATAATACGAGAATTTGAGAGTCAAATTTCCGACCGTTCTTTCTTCTTGCTTTGACTGTTCCAAATATCTTATCCACCTAACGGTCATATCATTGAAGGGCATTTATGTCTTATCATGTCGGGCTGCTCCTAGGCTATAAATAGTAGCCCCTACAACCACTAGCTGGTTGGCTGCTTGAAGAACTTGACACTTGTCATTTGAGAGCAACCCATCCTCAGGGACTTTGGCGAAAATCATTGAGTGAGGAAAAACCCAAAACAAACCCTACAAACCCAAAGTGATTGAGCATCACTGAAGAGATTGATCTGCGTGGATCGGCGCTTGTTACCTTTGAAGATAGTTCTTCTTCCAGACGGTTAGGCGTCATGGTCTAAACATCAAGAGAATTGTGGATCATGGTGACCAAATCTGTGAAGGTTTGGAAATCGCTGAAGACTTACCACAGTGATTGGGCGAGGTCTATGTGACCTTAGTTCAAGGAGAATCTGATGAGACTTGGTGTCTGAGCTGCGTGCTAGCATTTGGGTGTCCGGGACTGTGTGTCCTCGAGTTTAAATACTCGGCCGCTCCAACAGACGTACAAGCTGAGACAGCGAGTTGGAACTAGTCTACCAAATCATTGTCTTCACCAACCTTCTGGTTCTATTTCCTCAAATCATTCATTTCCTCATTCTTTGTGTTGAGTGTTTGTTCATATCGTGTTTGAAGACTTTGGTGAAGACTTTCTCAATTTCCTCAATTCAATTTCTTGATCTGTTTGTCTTCATCTTGTGTTATCCTGTGATTCGCTTTACATACTCTGTGATTGTCTTCATTTCATCATGATGACCCGCGATACTGTTATGCTTACTTACGAGTAGTTATTCCACTGCAAGTAGTTCTTCACTTAGGAATTTCCTCACCGGCAAATTCCTCAATGAAGAATTCATAAAAATCGCCTATTCAGCCCCCCACTCTAGTCGATATAATGCACTTTCAAACCAAGCTGCTCCTGCTTATTCTTCAGAAAGTACTCAGATGCCTCTGCTTGAGATGGCATCTTGGCAGCCTTCTCTTTCCTTGCCTTTTCCTTCTTCTCTTGGGCTTGTACTGATGATGGTTCATTCTCAGTCATGACAACTTGATTGTCCTCAAATTCAGGATAGAGAACCAAGTGTTCCTTATCCAACAGATACTTCCCTGTGCCCATCTTTGAGTTAATCAACTCCACGAATCGTGGGGCATATCCACAGCTCCTCTTTTGAGTCTCTTTGTTGTCCTCTTGATAGTTTCAACTATGAGGCTCATGACCTTGAATTTCTGGGGCACATAAAAATGTGAAGCAAATTAATTGCATGCCCTTTGATCATGTTGTGGTCACTGATTTGGGCAGCAGTGAGCCTTAGGACCCAGTTGATCGTAGGCAGCCACAGACGAAGAAAATGGACTGATCCAAACTTGAAAGTCTCAAGTGCATCATCAGGATCTCCTTGTACATACGTGACATTGAGTTATGATCCATTTTCTTCTTGGCATAAATGTCCAAGTCATTTCACTCTCCTTGGGGGCATTGATCATACTTGACCATTCCTCTATGGTTGGTGGTATCTCGTTCCTTCGACATCAAACTATCACGCCATCTGGATAGAAATGTGTTGTGGAGTAGAATTGCATAATGAGCTCGTCATTCCGGTTTGTGAGCTTACGCCCAACAAAATCTGCAACTCCACACGCCTGAAGCTGTCATACACTCCGAGGATAGTGTTCGCATTCTCCTGAATGTAGGTCGGTCGACCCACCTCATATCACAAACTATGGGCTTCTTATCCAATAAGATGGTCTCATAGAAGTCTGCTGCTCCTTGGTGTGGAACCTGCAATCTCTGCAGTCCTTCTCTGGTGGCATATGGATCGACTCTCTCCATAGTCTCAACCCTAGATCTCTCATGATCTTCATGTTCTTAACCACAGGATGAGCATCATTGTGATGCGGAACCTTGGGTTTGAGCTTCCTTAAGATCTGCCCTTCTTCATCTTCCTCGGTGACAACATCGAGGGCATTGGGGCCTTGTTCTTCTCGACTCTTTGGTATACTCCTAGTATTCCTCTTTGGTGCACTCTTGGGCTTGGGGCAGCTTTGGGCTTTGAAGTTGCAGCCCACGACTTTATAGCATCACCCATCAGCTTTTGTGCCTTGGGTGCTGGTTCAACAACCTCTTCTTCTTCCTCTTCCTCCATCATAGAAGGCTTCCCAATCCTCTGGCCATGTTCTTCTTGACCCTTTCCTTGAGCAGCGGCGGAGCTCTTTGGGTTGGGATTCCAAAGAAGCTTGAGTGGAGACTACGGCTTTGGACATTGGTTGTCTTCTGCGGGCCTTTTGATCTTCATATCTGGTTTTCTGCGGTTGAGTTGTACTCCTTCTTGAGCACTTTCTTCTTTGAACTTGCCTCATCCTCAAGCTGCCACATAATCCTCATCCTCAGATTCTGAGGTCTTCTTATTCCTTGTCCTTGTGGCAGCCTTGGGCAAATTCACAGGAGTGTACGCTCCCCTCATCGAGCTGCTAGAGACTAGTGCCCTCACTCATGTGAATCTGCTCTTGACTTGTTATGGCTGTCACTTTGGTGCGACAAGCTACACACCTTGATTGCTGACCTGTGAATAGTTATAGATGAGGTAGAGTGGATGAGCATCACAAAATGCAGAGATTTTTGAAAAGAATTATTCAAAAACTTAGTTTTAGTTTTCCTGAAAGCATTTCGGATCTACCGATTTTCAAACTCGGTGATACCGAAGCGATTTGGAACCTAAACTAGTGAACTTCGGTCGGACCGAGTCACAGTTTAGTGGCACCGAGGCTGCTAGGGTTTCACAAAGTTCTAAATCGGTCACACCAATTGTAATTCTCGGTCAGGACCAAGAGACTTACTAGTGCAATGGCGTTAGCCAAATCGGTGGGACGAGTTTTTCAACTCGGTGGGTCCAAGATGGTTTAGTGAAAACTAACCTAAATCTTGAATCATACCTATTCTAAGTTGTTTTGGTTGGGTAGGAGTGTTTCAATCGTGGCAAGATGCATTACGAACACAATGTCTGAGAATCAGGCGAGGATATGCTTGTGATCGAGTTCATACCCTAGTTGGCGGTGAACTCGCTTCTGGCGGCAATGGCGGAGAAGAATTCCGTTGGTGGCGGAGACCAGCTGAGGAGGCGGTGGCGGCGAATCGACGATCCGTGAACCTAGTAGCGGAAGCGAGCTATGTGTGGGCGAGGAGTTTGGAGAAAGTTTTCCAAAATTTTCCGTGAGAATATATAGCGACAACATCGGTGTGACCGAGTGGAACAACTTCGGTGGCACGAGATACTGCTGATATGATTCTGACAACTCGGTGTGACCAAAAGTTCAAATCGGTCGCTTGCAGAGATGAAAACCTAGATCGACTTAGTGATCTCGGTATGACCGAAATGGAGGAATCGGTCGGACCGAAAATCCTAAAAAGTTTTGGAAGTTCAAGTCTATGGCGAATCGGGGACTCAAGTGCTCCTCACCAGTGGTTAGAATCTGACTTGATCAAATTTTGTGATGTAGCATGAATAGAGTTTGAGGCGAGAAAAGCATAGATAGCTAGAGAAGGTTCTTAGGCATTCTTGTCCATCCACTTGGCCAAAGAAAAAAAGCGAATCAATCAAAACAACAAGTGGATGTCCTCGAATGAGTAAAATATGCATCAACATGCTCACACAATAAAATGACAAATGAAATATGAGACAAAGCATGCACAGCCAATTCTAGCATCTATCAAACAATTGGCGATGACTAGGTCATCTATATGAGTATATTGACTTAGGAGTCAAATGAGAACATTTGATCATAGGTCATACTCATCGTTTAAGCTCAAGTGGGGTTACCACTTTTACATAAAGCATTTATGTGTTCACATCATTAGAGTTGCTTTGACTCAATTCTTAGAGTTAAGCTCCCCTAGATGTGTGATCCCCCTTAGAGGATAAACTAACCTTGGGTTTTGTCGATGATGACTTCATGTAGGTGTTGAAGATGTGGATGCTCAATGTTAATGTAGATTTTTGGAGCAATCCTTTGTAGTGAGTTGCACTTTCAATACCTACATGGGTTAGTCCACAAGGAACAAACAAGAATATCCATAGACATAGAGTGATGCACACAAAATGATGTCCATGAAAACATTAGCTTACCTTGTCCCTTGCCTTACCAACATGAGGGTTTGTGACTCCTTGAACTAGTGCAAGATATGGAAGGTGGTTGCACTTGTCCTTGCCATAATGATATGAGTGAAAAAATGTTGGCGGAGTCACCCTCAAGAACTCTCTAGTTCTTCTTCTTGGGATCCACATCATCTTGATGGGAATCCTTGGTGTAATAGTTGTGCTTGATGAAGTAGAACTTGGCGTAGTCTTGGGAACCCACTTGACCAAGGCCTTAGGTGCTTCTTCAAATGCATCAATCTCCTCTTGAAGCTTGTCCTTTCCTTTGTTCTTGTGGTCTTGTGGTGGAAGATCATCTTGTGCGTGTGTTCCCTTGAAGGAAGTAGGATCATACTTCTCTTGTTGAGGAACAAACTTCATCTTGGGGTATTGATCTTCTTCCCACTCAACTCCATTGGCATTGAACTTTCATTCAAAACCAACACCTTGATTCTTCCGGTGCCTTCCTTGCTTGCGTACAATTTCCTCAAATTGCTTACTCCCGGCAAGGCTCTTGTATACACCTTTCTCTATAATTTCCTTCAATAAGCTGTTTTCTTGCTCAAGTGTAACTTGGCTAAGAGAATCATTAGTGGAATCAAGAGAACTACTAGAAGCAACAATATTGGTTTTAGCATTGTTGTTGTTAGTACTAGAAGAAGAATCTTTCTTGTTCTTGTTACTAGACTTGACTTGAGGCATGTAAGTAGATAAGAGTAAGCGGCTTGGCAATATAAGAAGAACTTTTCTTCGGAGATCATCATTGATACGCTTTTAGGAACTCATGCTCTTGCTCAAGATTGAGATTTTCAAAGCGTAAATTCTCATGAGCCCTTAAAGTTCTCGATGATCTTGAACATAGTTTCATGAGCTAACTTAAGAGTGTTTAGTTCTTTAGTTAGGCGCTCAATCTTCTCCTTATCATTGTCATTCGTTTCATCTTGATTAGAATGATTAATTGACGTTCATCATAGTATTCATCACTAGAGTTGTCAATAAGTAAATCATCATCACCTAACAAGTCATCTTCATCACTATTAAAATCAACATACTCGGTGTGTTACCTTAGGACCTTTGGCCATGAAGCATCTTCCAATTCCTTCATTTGGTGATTCAAATATGTCGTAGGAGTTGGTTGACACAAGTGCTAAACCGGCAACACCTTCATCTTGAGTGTATTGGTCGGAGTGATAGCTTCTCTCGGAGTGATTGTGAGATCGGGCGGATACCCATTCACCAACATGAGCTTGATGTCTTCGTTTTGTGTAGCTCTTTGAGGACTTGTCCTTCCTTTCGAATCATTGCTTCTCGTGAGGTCTTCGTTCATCGATCATCTCTACTCCTTCTCTCTCTTGGTGGTGATTCTTCTCTTCTACTTCTTCTCTTAGGAGAATCTTCTCTTCTTTTGTAGGGTGTCGTACACTCATTGGAATAGTGTCCGGGTCTCCCACAATTGTAGCAATTCTTTTCGACTAGAAGATCTTTTGTCATTGTAGGACCTTGACTTAGAGCTTCTTTCTTTGCTTCTACTCTTGTAGAATTTGTTGAAGTTCTTCACCATTAAGCTCAATTCTTCATTGAAGGTTTGTTTCTCACTTGATGATGTGGGGGCTTCACATGAGGCTTTGTAAGCACCACTTGACTTGTTGTGAAGTTCCTCCTTATCCTTGAGTGACATCTCATGAGCAACAATTCTTCCAATGACTTCCGTTAACTTGAGATCTTTGTAATTTGGCATCATTTGGATCAATGTGCACATGGTATCATATTTTCCATCCAATGCTCTTAGGATCTTCTTGATGATGAATCATCGGTCATCTCTTCACTTCCTAAGCCGACAATCTCATTTGTGATAAAACAAGCCTAGAGTACATTTCAGTGACACCTTCACCATCCTTCATTTTGAACTTGTCAAGTGACTTTGGAGCACATCAACTTGGATTCCTTGATGGAGTCGGTACCTTCATGCATATCAATCAAAGTATCCCAAATTTCCTTTGCATTCTCAAGGCGGCTGATTTTGTTGAATTCTTGGGGCACAAACCATTGAAGAGGATATCACAAGCTTGAGCGTTGTATTGTAGCATCTTCAACTCTTCGGCGCTAGCTTCACGGTTGGTTCTCTCCCATCAAAAATTCACCTTGCAAACCAATACATAATAGCCCAAGCAGGCGGGGTTATGTCAGAGAATATGCATTTTCATCTTATGCTTCCAACTAGCAAAATTAGTGCCATCAAGTAAGGACCTCTCGGTGATAATGTCCCTCGCTAGGCGCCATACTCTCCTAGGTTGTGAAACCAAGGCTATGACCACCAAAAGCTATGAAATCAAAGCAAATGGAGACCAAAGCTCTCATACCACTTGTAGGACCTTGAAGTATGTCTATAGGGGGTGATTAGACTACTTGACCAATTAAAAACTTAACCTTTTCCCAATTTTAGACTTTGGCGATTTTAGCTATCTTTGAGCAAGTCAAGCAATCTACACACAATTCAAGCAAGCATCACGAAGAGTATATAGGCAGCGGAAATTAAAGCATGCAACTTGCAAGAATGTAAAGGGAAGGTCTGGAGAATTCAAGCATAATTGGAACCACAGATGTTTTTGTCGTGGTTAGATAGGTGGTGCTATCATCACGTTGATGGAACTTCAACCCACTAAGGAGTAGCAGTTCTTGTGAGTCCACGGAGGCTCCACCCACGAAGGGTCCACGAAGAAGCAACCTTGTCTATCCCACCATGGCCGTCGCCCACGAAGGACTTGCCTCACTAGCGATAGATCTTCACGAAGTGTTGGGGAGCGTAGTAATTTCAAAAATTTCCTACGATCACGCAAGACCATGGTGATGCATAGCAGCGAGATGAGAGTGTTGTCTCGTACCCTCGTAGACCCGACAGCGAGCGTTGGCGCATAGCGTAGAGGAAGTAGTCGTACTTCTTCGATCCAACGATCAAGTACGAGCGTCGGCACCTCCGAGTTCTGCACCGTTCAGCTCGATGGCGTCCCTCGAACTCCGATCCAGCCGAGTGTTGAGGAGAGTTTAAATCGACCTGACGGCGTGGTAGCGATGATGATGTTCCACGGCGAGGGGGGCCGCCTAAGCTCATAGCGGTATATTCGAGGTGTAGTTTGGTGGAAGGGGCACCGCTGCAGCTGAGAGCGATCTCAATGATCAACTTGTGTGTCATGGGGTGCCCTCTGCCCTGTATATAAAGGAGGGAAGGGGAGGGCTGGCCGGCCACCAAGGGCTGCGCACAGGGTCCTACTCCCACGGGGTAGGATTCCTCCCCAATCCTAGTCCAACTAGGATTGGCCAAGTGGGAAGGGAGAGAGGCGCCACCCCTTCTCCTAGTCCTAATAGGACTAGGGAAGGGGGAAGGTCTGACCAACACTTGGCCCCTTTCCTCCTTTCCACTAAGGCCCATCAAGGCCCATTGACCCCGGGAGGTTCGGTAACCCCGGTACTCGGTAAAATTCCCAATTTCACCGGAGTGATTCGGAATCAAACATAGGCTTCAATATATCAATCTTTATGTCTCGACCATTTGAGACTCCTCGTCATGTCCGTGATCTCATCGGGACTCGAACAACCTTGGTACATCAATATCATATAAACTCATAATAAGCATCGCCGAAGCGTTAAGCGTGCGGACCCTACGGGTTCGAGAACTATGTGAACATGGCCGAGACACCTCTCGGTCAATAACCAATAAGCGGGACCTGGATGCCCATATTGGTTCCTACATATTCTCTGAAGATCTTTATCGGTCGGACCGCATAACAACATCGTTGTTCCTTTGTCATCGGTATGTTACTTGCGAGATTGATCGTCGGTATCAATACCTAGTTCAATCTCGTTCTTGGCAAGTCTCTTTTCTCGTTCCGTAATACATCATCTCACAACTAACACATTTAGTTGCAATGCTTACAAGGCTTATGTGATGTGCATTACGAGAGGGCCAGAGATACCTCTCCGAGCAATCGGATGACAAATCCTAATCTCGAAATATGCCAACCCAACATGTACCTTCGGAGACACACTGTAATGTACCTTTATAATCACCCGATTCGTTGTGGCGTTTGGTAGCACCAAAGTGTTCCTCGGGCAAGCAGGAGTTGCATAATCTCATAGTCATAGGAACATGTATAAGTCATGAAGAAAAGCACTAGCAACAAACTATACGATCAGGTGCTATGCTAATGGAATGGGTCATGTCAATCAGATCATTCAACCAATGATGTGATCCGTTAATCAAATAACAACTCCTTGTTCATGGTTAGGAAACATAACCATCTTTGATTAACGAGCTAGTCAAATAGAGGCATACTAGTGACACTCTGTAGGTTTATGTATTCACACATGTATTATGTTTCCGGTTAATACAATTCTAGCATGAATAATAAACATTTATCATGATATAAGGAAATAAATAATAACATTATTATTGCCTCTAGGGCATATTTCCTTGATCTCCACTTGCACTAGAGTCAATAATCTAGATTACGATAATGATTCTAACACCCATGGAGTCTTGGTGCTGATCATGTTTTGCTCGTGGAAGAGGCTTAGTCAGCAGTGCGCAACATTCAGATCCGTATGTATCTTGCATATCTCTATGTCTCCCACGGACCAAATCCGGATGGAGTTAGGCGTCTTTTGATGTGCTTGGTTCTCTTGTGAAATCTGGATTCCTTTGCCAAGGCAATTGCACGATATTGTCACAAAAGATTTTCATTGGACCCGATACACTAGGTACAACACCTAGATCGGTTATGAACTCCTTCATCAGACTCCTTCATTAGCTGCTTCGAAGCAGCTATGTACTCAACTTCACATGTAGATCCATAGCGGCGCTTTGTTTGGAACTGCACCAAGCGGCAGCTCCACCGTTTAATGTAAATCGTATCCGGTTTGCGATTTAGAATCGTCCGGATCGGTGTCAAAACTTGCATCGGCGTAACCGTTCTGACGAGCTCTTTGTCACCGCCATAAATGAGAAACATATCCTTAGTTCTTCTCAAGTACTTAAGGATGTTCTTGACCGCTATCGATGATCCACTCTGGATTACTTTGGTACTGCTGCTAAACTTACTGACAAGGCACACATCAGGTCTGGTACACAGCATTGCATACATGATAGAGCCTATGGCTGAAGCATAGGAACATCTTTCATTTTCTCTCTATCTTCTGCGGTGGTGGGCATTGAGTCTTACTCAACTTCACACCTTGTAATACCGGCAAGAACCCTTTCTTTGCACGATCCATTTGAACTTTTTCAAAACTTTATCAAGGTATGTGCTTTGTGAAAGTCCTATTAAGCGTCTTGATCTATCTCTATAGATCTTAATGCCCAATATGTAAGCAGCTTCACGAGGTCTTTCATCGAAAACTCTTATTCAAGTATCCCTTTATGCTATCCAGAAATTCTATATCATTTCCGATCAATAATATGTCATCCACATATAATATCGAAATGCTCTGAGCTCCACTCACTTTCTTGTAAATCGAGGCTTCTCCAAAGTGCATATAAAACCAAATACTTTGATCACACTATCAAAGCGTTTATTCCAACTCGAGAGGCTTGCACCAGTCCATAAATGGATGTTGGAGCTTGCACACTTTGTTAGCTCCTTTGGATCGACAAAACCTTCGGTTGCATCATATACAACTCTTCTTCGAGAAATCCATTCAGGAATGCAGTTTTAACATCCATTTGCCAAATTTCATAATCATAAAATCGGCAATTGCTAACATGATTGAGACGGACTTAAGCATCGCTTCGGGTGAGAAGGTCTCATCGTAGTCAATCCCTTGAACTTGTCGAAAACCTTTTGCAACAAGTCGAGCTTTATAAGCGATAACATTACCATCAGCGTCAGTCTTCTTCTTGAAGATCCATTTATTCTCAATTGCTTGCCGATCATCGGGCAAGTCAACCAAAATCCATACTTTGTTCTCATACATGGATCCCATCTCAGATTTCATGGCCTCAAGCCATTTTGTGGAATCTGGGCTCACCATCGCTTCTTCATAGTTAGTAGGTTCATCATGTTCGATAACATGACTTCCAAAATAGGATTACCGTACCACTCAGTGCGGATCTTGCTCTGGTTGATCTCTGAAGTTACTGTAGAAACTTGATCTGAAGTTTCATGATCATCATCATTAGCTTCCTCCTATTTGGTGTAGGTGTCACGAAACTGTTTTACGTGATGTACTACTTCTCAATAAGGGAGTAGATCTGATTATCTCATCAAGTTCTACTTTCCTCCCCTCACTTCTTTCGTGAAACTCTTTCTCAAAAAGTTTCGAATTTAGCAACAAAAATCTTGCCTTGGATCTGTGATAGAAGGTGTACCCAACTGTCTCCTTTGGGTATCCTATGAAGACACATTTCTCGATTTGGGTTCGAGCTTATCAGGTTGAAGCTTTTCACATAAGCATCGCAGCCCCAAACTTTCGAAGCGACAACTTTGGTTTCTTGCCAAACCACAGTTCATAAGGCGTCGTCTCAGCAGTTTAGATGGTGCCCTATTTAAAGTGAATGTAGCCGTCTCTAAAGCATAACCCCAAAGCGATAGCGGTAAATCAGTAAGAGACATCATAGATCGCACCATATCTAATAAAATGCGATTCTGACGTTCGGACACACCATTACGTTGTGGTGTTCGGTGGCGTAAGTTCGAAACTATTCGCATTGTTTCAAATGTAGGCCAAACTTCGTAACTCAAATATTCTCCTCCACGATCAGATCGTAGAAACTTTATTTTCTTATTACGATGATTTTCCACTTCACTCTGAAATTCTTTGAACTTTTCAAATGTTTCAGACTTGTGTTTCATTAAGTAGATATACCCATATCTGCTCAAATCATCTGTGAAGGTGAGAAAATAACGATATCATACGAGCCTCAACATTCATTGGACCACATACATCGGTATGTATGATTTCCAATAAATCTGTTGCTCTCTCCATAGTTCGGAGAAGCGGTGTTTTAGTCATCTTGCCCATAAGGCACGGTTACTTAAGTGCCAAGTGATTCATAATCAAGTGACTCCAAAAGTCCATCGATATGGAGTTTCTTCATCGCTTTACACCGATATGACCTAAGCGGCGGTGCCACAAATAAGTTGCACCATCATTATCAACTCTGCATCTTTTGGTTTCAACATTATGAATATGTGTATCACTACTATCAAGATTAAGTAAAACAAACCATTCTTCAATGGTGCATGACCATAAAAGATATTATTCATATAAATAGAACAACCATTATTCTCGATTTAAATGAATAACCGTCTACGCATCAAACAAGATCCAGATATAATGTTCATGCTCAGCGCTGGTACTAAATAACAATTATTTAGGTCTAATACTAATCCGAAGGTAGATGTAGAGGTAGCGTGCCATTGCGATCACATCGACTTTGGAACCATTTCCCAGCGCATTGTCACCTCGTCCTTAGCCAATCTTGGCAATCCGTAGCCCTGTTTGAGTTGCAAATATTAGCAGCAGAACCGGTATCAAATACCAGTGCTCTGCGAGTATTAGTAAGGTACACATCAATAACATGTATATCACATATACCTTTGTTAACCTTGCCATCCTTCTTATCCGCCAAATACTTGGGGCAGTTCCGCTTCGATGACCAGCCTGCTTGCAATAGAAGCACTCAGTTTTAGGCTTAGGACCAGACTTGGGTTTCTTCTCTTGATCGACAACTTGCTTGCGCTCTTTTGAAGTTTCCTTTTCTTTCCTTTGCCCTTTTCTTGAAACTAGTGGTTTTGTTAACCATCAACACTTGATGCTCCTTTTGATTTCTACCTCCATGACTTTCGGCATCGCGAAGAGCTCGGGCATTGTTTTGGTCATCCCTTGCATATTATAGTTCATCACGAAGCTCTTGTAGCTTGGTGGCGATGATTGGAGAATTACATCAATGGCGCAATCATCCGGAAGATTAACTCCAGTTGAATCAAGTGATTGTTATATCCGGACATTACGAGTATATGCTCCTTGTGAACCGTTCTCCTCCATCTTACAGCTATAGAACTTATTGGAACTTCATATCTCTCAATCCGGGCATTAGCTTGGAATATTAACTTCAACTCTGGAACATCTCATATGCCCCATGGTGTTCAAAGCAGCGTTGAAGTCGGTTCTAAGCCGTAAAGCATGGCTGCTTGAACTATAGAGTAGTCATCGACTTTGCTTTGCGGGCGTTCATAACTTGGCGCAGCCCTTACACCAGGCACTGGCACCTAACGGTGCTTCGGGGCGTAATTCTTACAATGCAGCAATAAGGATAATCCTCAAATTCGGACCCAGTCCGTGTAATTGCTACCATCATCTTTCAACTTTGCTTTCTCAAGGAGCATTAAAATTCAACGGAACAACGGCACGAGCCATCTATCTACACATCATAGACAAGCAAGATACTATCGGTACTAAGTTCATGATAAATTTAAGTTCAATTAATCATATTACTTAAGAACTCCCACTTAGAAAAATATCCCTCAATTCTCTAAGTGATTGCGTGATCCATATCAACTACACCATGACCGATCATCACGTGTGATGGAGTAGTTTCAATGGTGAACATCAATATGTTGATCATATCTACTATATGATTCACGCTCGACCTTCGGTCTCCGTGTTCGAGGTCATATCTTATATGCATAGCTCGTCAAGTATAACCTGAGTATTCGCGTGTGCAACTGTTTTGCACCGTTGTATTTGAGCGTAGAGCCTATCACACCCGATCATCACGTGGTGTCTCGCACGAAGAACTTTACATAGCGGTGCATACTCGGGAGAACACTTCTTGATAATTTAGTAAGGATCATCTTATAATGCTACCGTCAATCAAAGCAAGATAAGATGCATAAAGTTAACATCACATGCAATCAATATAAGTGATATGATATGGCCATCATCATCTTGTGCTTGTGATCTCCATCTCGAAGCACCGTCATGATCAC
Source organism: Aegilops longissima (assembly GCA_021605205.1). Classification (NCBI taxonomy): domain Eukaryota; kingdom Viridiplantae; phylum Streptophyta; class Magnoliopsida; order Poales; family Poaceae; genus Aegilops; species Aegilops longissima. Next base: position 31,193 of record JAHIAM010006760.1, read on the forward strand.
CATCGTCACCGGTGCGACACCTTGATCTCCATCGTAGCATCGTTGTCGTCTAGCCAACTATTGCTTCTCGACTATCGCTACTCCTTAGTGATAAAGTAAAGCAATTACATGGCGTTGCATTTCATACAATAAGCGACAACCATATGGCTCCTGCCGATTGCCGATAACTTCGGTTACAAAACATGATCATCTCATACAATAAAATATAGCATCACGTCTTGACCATATCACATCACAACATGCCTGCAAAAACAAGTTAGGCGTCCTCTACTTTGTTGTTGCAAGTTTTACGTGGCTGCTACGGGCTGAGCAAGAACCGTTCTTACCTCGCATCAAAACCACAGCGATACTTCGTCAAATAGACTCGTTTAACCTTCTCAAGGACGGGCGTAGCACTTTCAGTTCAACTAAAGTGAGAGAGAGCAGACACCCGCCGGTCACCTTTAAGCAGCGAGTGCTCACAGCGGTGAAACCAGTCTCGCGTAAGCGTCTGGCGTAATGTCGGTCGGGCGCTTCATCTCACAATACCGCTGAACCAAAGTATGACATCTTTGGTAGGTAGTATGACTTATATCGCCCACAACTCACTTGTGTTCTACTCGTGCATATGACATCAGCGCATAAAACCAGGCTCGGATGCCTTTGTTGGGGAGCGTAGTAATTTCAAAAATTTTCCTCACGATCACGCAAGACCATGGTGATGCATAGCGAGATGAGAGTGTTGTCTCGTACCCTCGTAGACCAACAGCGAGCGTTGGCATAGCGTAGAGGAAGTAGTCGTACTTCTTCGATCCAACGATCAAGTACCGAGCGTCGGCACCTCCGAGTTCTGCACGTTCAGCTCGATGGCGTCCCTCGAACTCCGATCCAGCGAGTGTTGAGGAGAGTTTAAATCGACCTGACGGCGTGGTGGCGATGATGATGTTCCACCGGCGCAGGGCTTCGCCTAAGCTCATAGCGGTATATTCGAGGTGTAGTTTGGTGGAAGGGGCACCGCTGCAGCTGAGAGCGATCTCAATGATCAACTTGTGTGTCATGGGGTGCCCTCTGCTTTGTATATAAAGGAGGGAAGGGAGGGGCTGGCGGCCACCAAGGGCTGCGCAGGAGTCCTACTCCCACAGGGGTAGGATTCCTCCCAATCCTAGTCCAACTAGGATTGGCCAAGTGGGAAGGGAGAGAGGCGCCACCTTCTCCTAGTCCTAATAGGACTAGGGAAGGGGAAGGTCTGACCAGCACTTGGGCCCCTTTCCTCCTTTCCACTAAGGCCCATCAAGGCCCATTGACCCCGGGAGGTTCGGTAACCCCGGTACTCGTAAAATTCCCAATTTCACCGGAGTGATTCGGAATCAAACATAGGCTTCAATATATCAATCTTTATGTCTCGACCATTTGAGACTCCTCGTCATGTCCGTGATCTCATCGGGACTCGAACAACCTTGGTACATCAATATCATATAAACTCATAATAAGCATCGCCGAAGCGTTAAGCGTGCGGACCCTACGGGTTCGAGAACTATGTAGACATGACCGAGACACCTCTCGGTCAATAACCAATAAGCGGGACCTGGATGCCCATATTGGTTCCTACATATTCTCTGAAGATCTTTATCGGTCGGACCGCATAACAACATCGTTGTTCCTTTGTCATCGGTATGTTACTTGCGAGATTCGATCGTCGGTATCAATACCTAGTTCAATCTAGATTCTTGGCAAGTCTCTTTTCTCGTTCGTAATACATCATCTCACAACTAACACATTTAGTTGCAATGCTTGCAAGGCTTATGTGATGTGCATTACCGAGAGGGCCAGAGATACCTCTCCGACAATCGGAGTGACAAATCCTAATCTCGAAATATACCAACCCAACATGTACCTTCGGAGACACACTGTAATGTACCTTTATAATCACCCGATTCGTTGTGGCGTTTGGTAGCACCAAAGTGTTCCTCGGGCAAGCGGGAGTTGCATAATCTCATAGTCATAGGAACATGTATAAGTCATGAAGAAAAGCACTAGCAACAAACTATACGATCAGGTGCTATGCTAATGGAATGGGTCATGTCAATCAGATCATTCAACCAATGATGTGATCCCGTTAATCAAATAACAACTCCTTGTTCATGGTTAGGAAACATAACCATCTTTGATTAACGAGCTAGTCAAATAGAGGCATACTAGTGACACTCTGTAGGTTTATGTATTCACACATGTATTATGTTTCCGGTTAATACAATTCTAGCATGAATAATAAACATTTATCATGATATAAGGAAATAAATAATAACATTATTATTGCCTCTAGGGCATATTTCCTTCAATGTGAGAAAGTAGTGGAGGGTTTTGGAGCATATCACTAAGCACATGAAGCAAGAGGCTCATTAAGCAACACCTCATCCCTCCTTGATAGTATTGGCTTTCCTATAGACTCAATGTGATCTTGGATCACTAAATTGTAAAATGTAGAGTCTTGAGCTTTTGAGCTTGAGCCAATCCTTTGTCCTTGATATTTTGAGGATTCACTTTCATCATACATGCCATGCCATTCATTGAGCTTTCACGAAATATTTGTCTTGGAATAGCAT